>JAYKQN010000022.1:15470000-15700000 GCA_036785175.1 Eupleurogrammus muticus | reverse complement strand
ACTTGGGATTGTGTTGGTGTTAAATTTGCTCAATTCTGCAATGAAAACGCTCTTTTTTTGTGTGGTCTGTTTAGCTGATGCACGTTGGGATTCGTCAACTGGAGGGTAATCTAATGTCATTACATCTGGTAATGTTAACGCCAGGTGACAGGAATTTAGTACAATTCCCTCAGGCTTTTTTTGCAGCCTGTTTTAGTCCAGAAAGCCAAAAGAGAGCGACACACATCCAGTGTACAGTGAATGTCTTGTTATCAGACGCATAGAAACATGGTGTTGGTCCACCCTTTGCAGCTGTACCAGTGTGTTCATGGGAATTCTTGCAGAGGCTGAGGTTGAGGTCAGGACTCTGCACAGGTCACTCCAGTTCGTCCACACCACATTCTGTCATCCAGGTCTTCATGGACTTTGCTTTGTGAACTTGATGAGTGAGCCAATACTTTTCAAACGCAGTGTACTTATTCCCTGCGGTTTCTGAGATGAAAGGAACTAACAAAGTGAGAAACGAGTCGCTTAAAGCCTTTTTTTTTTAATATATTTCTGAGATTCTGAGGTATTGCTTCTCCAATGCACAGCATTGGTTCCCCTTATTATTTTTGATAAGTCCCTGCCTTTTCAGGAGCACTTTTCCTTCCAGTTTTTCCGCGCGGGGATAAAAGCAAAACCTGAATTGCGTTCGCCGCCGAGGTCCCCGACCCCAATTCTGAGCCGTCTAAATGACAGCCGGAGTCCATTCCTGCCAGGTGCGGCTCTCAGAGTGGATCTCATCAGGCCGCTCTTTGTCAAGATTTAGAGACCTCTACGGAGTTAAAGGTGTAGAGCCACAATTCTAATCCAATGCACTTTTTTTTTTCACACACACACACCCCTGCTCTGTCAATGGTGTACAAACCACTTGGTTCACAACAGTGCTGCAGCCAATCAGCAGGAGGTGGCGTTGGACCAGCACAGCGAGTGTGGGGGGGGCAGGGGGGTCAGAGGAAGTATTGACCTGGTTTACATCCACTAGTGCAGTGCCCTTAGGGAAGTGTGTATTCCTATAGAAAAGTGGAAGCATTAGTAGATTTTTTCATGTATGGCCAGATGAGACTGTTAGATAATAATACACAGATAGACATGGACATACATTGTGATAAGGAGAAACATGAAAATATAGTTATTGTAAGAAAAATGTAAATGTACATATTAGTTTGTTCCATCTAATTGTGTCAATAGGCCAAGTAAAACTCAATAAATCTCTTACTTTGTACTTTTCCTGTATAGTGTACCAACCTGGACACGTTACTGCTATATGTGTTTATAATGAAATGAGTTTAGGTCCAGATTCTGTTTGTCTGTGTGACAATCCTGACTAATTAGCAGCTAAACCAGCTAAAGTTTAGATATGTACTTTTTCAAGAGACGTCACAATACTTTAATAATGTCAGCTGCACAATCGGTGCAGAAACGGGACAAATAGGAGATTTGAATTCTAACTAAAGTAAATGTGAAGCAACATGAGGAGGAGCTGTGATATGGAGCTTTACACTTTAACTAAGCTGCTGCTGCAGGATAGCACTGTTATACGTAAGTCTATGGGGTTTTAACTTTTAAAAAAATCTTTTATTTATGACATAAACACCTTTATTATTATATAGCAAGTATACATGCAGCAAAGAATGCTCCGACTGAGGCTTAAACTAGCTGTAAAAAAAAAAAAAAGGCTCTAAATGGCAAGTGCTCCACCCCTAAGCCAACCACAGCATGCCTGGAATTTAACCTTTTAATAATAATGTTTTGAAATATCCACCCAAAAAAACTACACAAAAAAATGCAGAGCATCACGCCATGTGCAGCTGTATCCAGGAGAGTCACTCTCTGCTTTTATAGGTGGATGAAGCAAAAAAAATGTCAGCAGATGTATGAGTAAGAGAGGGATGAACGTCAGCACTTTAACAGCACGCTCTTGTCCACTCCTAATGGACTGAAAGAGGAAAAAGAGTTTCCTGTTTCTAAACTGTCAGTGTGTGTGTGTCGTGTGTGTGTGTGTGTGTGTGTGTGTGTGGTGAGAAGACGTGAATGAGGTCATTTAATTTTTCCAAGCCCACAATATTTATTCAGAGAAAGTGCTCACCTCACCGTGTGCACACCCATATGCATCACCTATTTCCACATACACCCACACCCATGCACACACACACACACACACACACACACACACACACACTCAACCACACATAAACACCTGATTCTCAACAATGCTGCTTCTGTATATCGGTAAACGTTCTAAAGGCCGTGTGAGAAAAGTCAAACTTTCCATGAGGTTTGTCTGTGTTGTTTTTACCCAGCGTCTGAACAGGGCTTCAACTCAATTCAGAGGGTGTGTGTGTGTGTGTGTGTGTGTGTTTGCACTTTCAACAATATCTTTATTGGTATTTTCCACGTAACAGGACAATTTATAGAGAGGTTAGAGGTCTGACCATACATCCTTACAGTATATGCACACCTTCAGTTTATTATAAGAACAACAGAAATAACTATCCAATAATAGCAATAGAATAATATCAATATTGAATAATATCCATTGTACAGTAGTCTAGTCAAGGGGAAAAATAAGAACAAAGTAAGAAGCAGCATTGGTTGTTTAATAAGTATAATTAGACGTTATATGTCACCAAGATTAAATCTTGTATAAATAAAATATGGGATATATTATAATACTTGTGTTCGCATATGTTAAAAAAACACCATATTTTTTTAAACTCGCCCTTTAAATTGTACATTATTCTTGTATCATCTAGGTATTTATGATGCTAATTGTGTTTGCTCTGTCAGTGAGTGATGACCCTGAGTCTGACCTGTGTGGAAATGACATCGTTTAATGTGTAATTAACTGCAATTTAATGAGAATTATTATGAGACTGATTTGTGTCGCCTCTTCTGGAAAGAAGCTCACAGCTTTTTTTGGCCACTGACGTGAATCATCATATTCGACTGTAGGTCAGAGTGTGATTTCAGGATGTTTCCATCGACTCTTTTTTACCCCGTTCCGATGTCAAGGTGTTAAATTACAGTTTTGTGAAGATGCATTCTGATTATTACGCATCGTCGACTGGATTTTTTTTTTTGCCATTTTGTCTTGCAGGGGAATTCCAGGGAAGAAATGTGGTACCGTTATTGTGAAAGCTGAGGAGCTGAACAACTGCAGGGTGAGTGTGTGTGTGTGTGTGTTTCACTTCCTTCTTGTGGGGCGACACATTTACATTAGAAGGTTTGGTCTGAACTTTAGCTCCTGTTACTTCATGAGGCCTAAAGTTTCCCTCGTGGACATTCTGGTTGATTTGTGGACACCTGTCGCCTGCAGGTGCTGACTGCCTCCACCTGAAATCACATTTTGAGAGTATCTAGGCATGCGATCTAAAAGGATTAGGAATATTTTTTCATTTCAGGTGGACTAAGCCCCTGGCCTATAATTTAGTTTTCTTGCTATAATAACGGAACACCTCTACAACCACATGTGAGGTTGGAGGAGAAGAGTCAAAATATAACATTTTGTTTTGTTACAGATAGAAAAAACTTTATTTAAAACTTAGAGCAAGACCAGAACTGACCCTAATCAGAGAAAAACATGTATTTGCATTTCTTAATTAAAAATGACACTCTGGATTATTAAGAACATGAAGAATATATTCTGTAAAATATTTAAAAAGGATATCATTGAAACTACACCTGATATTATTTTAATCTAGTTTCTTATTGTATTGATTATATAGATGTATATAGATGCTGTGACAATAACATTGTGTTTTACTACAGATAAAAATACTTAATTTAGAATTTAAAACAATACCAAAACCCATCTATATCAAGGAAAAAAAAATATTTGTCCATAAAATCATAGAAATCACACTGAGGATCATCACAGAACACAAAGAACTCAATGCTACGCTCATATTTAACAAATTAATACCCAAGCAAATGAAATTGAGAACTTTGAAGATAAGTTGCTGAGGCTCTATTGACTTTCGTGCCATTTATTAAAGTCACTTTTTTCTACTTTTGGTGGTGTACTCACCTAATAGTCAAATAGAATCTGCAGCAGCAACCTCACCAACACAAAAAGCATCCGAGCGTATTCGTGCTGTGATGAGATTTCTCCGTCTGACTGACAGATCGGTAGAATTACAGCAGATGAAAACCCTGAAAGACGTTCTGCTCATAAAGCATAAACAGATTGAGGAGCTTTGCTGTGCCTCTTTTTAATTTAGTTTTATCCCGTTGTTGTTTTTTCCGTCTCTGCTCGTCAGGAATCGGTGATGATGCAGTTCTGCGGGAACAAGCTGGACAAGAAGGATTTCTTCGGCAAGTCCGACCCGTTCCTGGTGTTCTACCGGAGCAACGAGGACAGCACGTGAGTCGCAGATCACCTCCTCCGATCCCGCCGCCATTCTCTTTTAATCCCTCCCCGCCTTCCAGAGGAAATTGGTTTCATTGATTTGCCTCAGATTCAGAGTCTCTGACTGTGTTTGTAAGCGTAGTGCTGTGGTATATGCACAAAGGTTTGGTGTGTGTGTGTGTGTGTGTGTGTGTGCGTGTGTGTGTGTGTGTGTGTGTGTGTGTGTGTGTGTGTGTGTTCGTTCTAGTTCACTGGGATTTTTTCCCATCCTGCAGTGTGTGACAAGACAGATAAGACCTTGTGTTCTGAGGGTGGAAGATACCGAGTCCCCCTGCTAGCCATGGGACTAATGAAATAATGAGTGTGTGTGTGTGTGTGTGTGTGTGTGTGTGTGTGTGTGTGTGTGTGTGTGTGTGTGTGTGTGTGTGTGTGTGTGTGTGTGTGCATGTGTGTTTGTGTGTGTGTGTGTGTGCAGGCCAACAATTTGTATATTTTAGTCTTTTCCCTTTCATCTCTGCTCATGTGTTCACCTCTAGGGCTTTAATGATAAAAGATTTAGTTTCTATCATGATTAGGATTTACAGGTTTAATTAATTAATTAATTAATTAATGGCATAACAATAGAAAGTTAAGATTAGGCTTCTTTCCCTGAAATGGACTTTCGAATAACATAAAATATAAACTTTAAAATAGCTAATGAATGCTTTTAAAACTCTGTTTTAAATAGGTGTGGTCTAATGTCTAAAATCTCATGTGGTTTGATAGTTTAACTCTTTTCAAAAGACACAAAACAAACAAAAAATAAATATATAAAGTTTATCACACAAAAATGGTTCAAATAGACTTTCAAATGACTTGAGATACCTGATGAATGCTTTTTATTTTATATAGGTTTTGACTTTCTTATCTTTCCTACTGTTATGCGTGAGTGTGTGTGTGTGTGTATCTTTCCTACTATTACATGTGTATATATGTATATCCACATATATATGGGACAATGTCAAAAATCTCATATGATATGATAGTTTAACTCTTTCCATACGTTAAAATAACACAAAACAAACAAAAAATAATAAATTTGGAATAAATATATAAAATTTATCATTCATTTTTCAGTTTCACCATTTGTCTAAAAAAATCACACATTTTGTGATATTGGTAAAAAAAAATAATTATAATGACCTGAAACCAATATAAATAAAAAATGCAAATTTTGAGATACCTGATGAATGCTTTTAAACCTGTGTTAATATCACATCACGTGACTGGATCTCTGGTTTTGGGTTTGAGTCGCGTATCGTTACAACCTTTGCTCTCCTCTCGTTTTTTCCTCGCCCTCCCTACAATTTATTTCCATTTTTTTTTTCTCAATCCCCGCCTTTTTTTTTCGTGCGACTCCGCAGGTTCACCATCTGCCACAAGACGGAGGTGGTGAAGAACACGTTGAACCCCGTGTGGCAGGCGTTCAAGATCCCCGTCCGGGCGCTGTGCAACGGCGATTACGACAGGTAAATCCTTTTATATTAAAACGCCCGGCGCCGCGGCTTAAGCGGAACGGAACGACCCGTCAGCGCTCTGGATCCTCCAGGTCGTGTTAACATCAGACTTAAGGCTGCTAAGTGAATTCCTCTCAGGATGGTCCCTACGCTTTTCAGTCAGCCTGTAATTTATTATCTGGTGGCATGTGTAGTTCACCAAGGTCAGAGCAGGAAAGAGCAGAGTGCCACTGAACATCTCGTCACACCAGAGGAAGGTGAACCTCAGAGCCAGGAAGCCTTATATATATATATATATATATATATATATATATATATATATATATATATATATTATATATTCCTCCAGTGTCAGGGAGTGTGTGTCATCCTGCCCCCGAACTCCCGTTTCTTTGATAAGTCGATGATCTTAATTGCTCTCGTGCCACCTGAGTAAAATGTGGTGCGTGATTACGTGGCTGTTACATTACAGTCATCGTTGAAGTGAGAATTTACGCGTGTGTGCTACGTCGATCACGTCCAGCAAATATAAAACGCATTAAGAGACGTTTTTCACAGGATATAAGGTGAGATTTACAGTGGGTTAGGGTGCAGGCTTTAGGGGCAACACTGTGCAACTTAAGTGATTTACAGAGTGAATATTAATAAACGACGGGATTCATGTGGGATCAAGCAATGCAGAAAAAAAGTAGGAGAAACAAAATCCACTTTTTTTAATATTTTGGTTTAGTCAAGAAGGAATGTGGAGATAATCATCCTGTTTAGGATGAATAAATTGTAGATTAATTCCTGTTATCAACAGCATGAATACTGCAAAGATGCCTTAGAGTCACAGAGTCACAGTCGCTGTCCATGGTGCTGATCCCTGACCCCTGACCCCTGACCCCTGGTCCCTGGTCCTGTCTGAAACACAGGAGCTGTCCATGGTACCTCCTCAGCATCAATGATGGGCTAAATTGTTCTGTAAATTCTTCCTTTTTTTTATTTTTGGTATGTTTGTATTATTGACACTAGTCTGGCATCCCATTATGTACCCCGAAAAAAACTCTAGTGTTTATTATTAGCTTAAATCACTAAACAGATCAGGCGTCGTGAAATAATCTAATTGTAAATGTAATTAATAGAAAATATTATAATATTTTCTATTAATTACATTAAAAGAATTTGATTAAATGACCACAGTTTTGCCTGCAGCTTGGTCTCAAATACTAACGACGCCTGATCTGTTTAGTGATTTAAGCTAATCACATTTAAGCTAATCATACCATGTCTTTTTTGATTCTTTTTATTTTGCGTTACTCGTCTAGTTGGGGATGTCGTGTCAAAAGGAGAAAATAAAAGTGTGTTCTCTTGCTTCAGCATCGATAGGCCTCACCTAGCAGCATTGATCTGAAGTCACACCATGACTTATCATGATCTTAGTGGATTATACACACACACACACACACACACACACACACACACACAGACAGAGTGAGGCCTTAAGATGAATAAGTGAACTCCACAACATCGACTTAATAACAGAAATCGCTCATAAGTGGCGACCTCTGCCCCTTAACGTTATTACGGCTTCTCCTCTAACGCGTTTCCACTTCCTCATCGCGTTGAGACGTGAGGAGGACGGACGGAAAAATGCCCCTCGTGCTCGTTCGAGTCCAAAACCCTAAGTCACGAAACGTCAAATAAAAGCTTGAACAGGACTTGACGAGTTCACCACACGAGTCCATTAGCGATTAGTGAAACTTAACTTTCATCATGATGCCTATCTGTCTTCTCTCTGACGGCCTCCTATTCATTTCCTGTCAGTTTTTACCCTCCCATTCTCCCCTCCGTCTGCTTTAATTCTCACTCTGCTCCATTATCCTCTCACCTCCCTCCTCTGGTTCCCCGTGGTTCTCTCAGAGTGAGATGACCCCTCCGCTGGAGACGTCGGTGGGCAGAGCGATAGCGAGGCGTATCTGCCTCTCGCAGGCCGATCCCTTTGTCTCGTGAGCCGTAATCGGATGCACAAATGGATGTTTTTGGAGCATATTGCTGCAGGCAGATGCAGCGGTGAGCAGAGACGGCGTGTGAGGATGGAGATAAGCTGCAGAAAGGATGCGAGCGGCTGCGTGACGACAATGACAGGAGGAATTCTTCTGATCCACGTCGATGTTCTATTTTAGAATCGAAGCATGGGTGATACTTATCATGTATGTCAGGAGCCAAACTACCGTTTTATTGACCAGCAACATAATCACGTGGCAGCTAAACGCTGTTTAATTCACAAGAAATGTGTGAATTGATGTTTCTCCTCGATAAAAAACATTATTCAAGGACTTTTTAAACATTTTCAACCTGATCTTTAATGTGATTTCTCTCCCAACAGAACAATCAAGGTGGAGGTGTACGACTGGGACAGAGATGGCAGGTGATTCCTCTTTCATTCATTTCATTTTTTCTCTAATTCAAATGTCATATCGTCGCTCTGTTAAAATAATGGCCTCGGCTGTTTTTTATCGTGGACTTCTGAATATGCAAAACACGTTATGGAATGAAGAGAATATTACATTTATTAATCATAAAGACCTTGACGGTGGGTAACTGTGGACACGCAGAGAACGTTCTGGTTCATTTAAGTAACATTAGAGAATAAAGTGACTTTAGGACAATTCCAGAACATTCTAGTGTGACTTTAGCCGCCTTTAAACCTGGATTAAACTGTCCTTTCATTCCATAGTGAAAACTCTAAACTCCAAACTAGTGTCAGGTCCCTTTTTCATCCCTTTTTTCACCTGTTTTTTATTGAACGAAACTCATCAACATCCAGATTTATGAATTTTAGAAACCTGAGATGTGGTGAATTTACAATGAAGTGATGACACATGGAACTTCCTTTCTTTCTTTTACATTTGGCTGCAGATTTATTGATATGAACAGCGCTTTATATTAGATTATTTGTGGAAACATTATAATCTATAGCCTGCTTCATTATCAAAGCTTGTTGAATTGGCTAATTGGAAAAAAACTATAATGGTCTAAGTGAAATTACCATTGACCTAAAGGCCATAAAGAGTTAAAAAAGTTTAAAAGTTTAAAATAAGGATTGAGGTGAAATTATCAAGAAGATGAAGATGAAATGATGATTTAGAGCAGGGGTGTCAAAGTGGAATGGACATGGGGGCCAAATGAAAAATTTAGGAACAAGCTAAGGGCCGGACTGATCGAACGTTCATTGAAAAAAAAATAATAAAATGACGCATATAGTCTAGTGATCCCCATTAAACAGACTGAAACCCTAAAAATAATACCTATAACATATTAATAATTACTATATGATCAAATAAATAATTTCTTATGGCTCTGTTAGTAAATTTTAATTTTCAACAGAGACAAAAGCTTTGTGTAAAAATCCCCAAAACATGAACATTAAATGAATGAAGCAGTATTATTCAAGGCAGCATCAGTATTACTTCTCAGGGAAATAGCAAAAATGGCCTAAATTTACTTCAAATAAATACATAATATCAGCAATTTTCTATAATTCACTCAATTGAAATATTTTCGAAACAAATTGGATTGAAATACAATAATAAAGTGCAAATAGCTATAAACATGAGGAAAAGGAAAAGTCACATGTGGTGTGAAAACAAGTAGTTCACTTCTAAACTTTAACTGAGTAAAAACTCTGAATACGTTGAACAGTAATGTTTTTTTGAAGCTGTGGCTGATACTTGGTGGTGTCTCTTCTCCTGCTCGGAGCGCCACCGTTGAATTGTGGGAAATGTAGTGCGTTAGTGCGCGTAAAGTACCTGGATGCTGCTGGCGTGCAGTTGTTCTAATAATAAATGTATATAATCCTGGGGGCCAGAAATAACCCTCTCCTTGGGCCTTGACTTTGACATATGTGATTTAGACCAAACAACTCACTTTTGTCGAAAAAAAATACTTTTACTTCTATGCTTTTATTTTAATAGTGTGAAGATACAACTAATTACAATTCATTAACCACTGGACAATTGATTTTTGAAAGTACACTCTCATATATTGTAAGGTCTTGATCTTCAACTTCAAACTGATAGAATTAAACGCAGCTAAACAGACCTGCAGTACATTTCCTAATCACTTTAGCCTATTTCTCGGCTTGATTACATTAACATTCAGCACACGCGAGCTTCCTGTGTACATGTGATCTAATCCAAGTCGCCCCTTCATTAACACGAGCCTGCGTTTCCAGCCGGTGAGGGCGTCTGCATGCAGGATCCTCACAGATCACAGATCCACTCCTTAATGACGAGTCTGGAGTCCGGCTGACGCTCACATTTGTCACTTCTCTGTCCTTCGGCCTTTCCAGCCTTGGCGTCTCTTAGAGGGAACGCGGTGACATTTCGGTGTGAATTCTCTCTTCTTCTGCGGAATTGTTAGATTCCTGATCATGTTAACGAGCTGTTTTTCAGCCTCAGTGTTCAGTTTAGTGTTTTTCCACTTGATCTTGTTTGTATTTCTGTTCCTGAACAATAAAACAGGACGTGTTGTCGGGCAGTGTTACTTCCTTAACACTTTCCTTTTATTTTATCCTCCCCTGCTTCCCTTTTCTCTTCTTATTCTCACTTCTCCCTGCAGTCATGACTTTATCGGAGAGTTCAGCACCAGCTACAGAGAATTATCCAGAGGGCAGAGCCAGTTCAACGTCTACGAGGTGTGTGTGTGCATGTGTGTGCATGTGTGTGCATGTGTGTGTGTGTGTGTGTGTGTGTGTGTGTGTGTGTCTTCTTTCTACCCCCCACGCCCTCTGGTCCCTCCTGAGATTCCCAGCACCACACTAAGGAATCTCCCACCAGGGAAAACCTAAACAGAAAAAAAAAATCTCTCTCCTCTCTCTGTCACACACACACACACACACACACACACACACACACACACACACACACACACACACACACTCGCACACACACACACACCCTGACAGTTGTGATGGATCGCTGGCTTATCTTCTCCCTGGAAGAGTCAACACTTTTTGATTAACGCAGCACCACACAGAGTGGCGGGCACACGGGGGACTGTCATTTAAAGCAGCTGCTGTTTATCTAATAGCTCTCGGATGTGCACGCACACACACACACACACACACACTAACTCCAGCCTCACACACACAAAGTCTTCTCGACTTCCTCCACTTCACCTCTGCGTTCCGACCACGTTTCAGCGTCTCCTCCTGCTCATCCACGGCGACGCGAGCCAAGGAGAAACGCATAAATCAGCAGATTTTGTATTTCGCTTGTCGTCCACCGGACGTCCTCTCTTTTCCGTTTTAACCTTGACTTAGTTTAATAGGACCATAAAGCCTCCGATACGATATAAAAGGCCAGACGCGGGGTTTAGGATACAGTAACGAGCTCAGACCAGCGGCTGTTTTCTAATCTGTTCACAAACAATAAGTAGAGCTGGTTGATATGCATAGGAATCTCTGTTTGCCCAACATAGGCTGGCTGTGTTGTATTCATAAAAACTGCCCATAAAGGTTGGACTTATGGGTTTATCCGTTATGAGGGCATCGCCTGCAGGGATATTAATAGTGGCTGCTGTTTTTTGTTTGCAGGGGAGCATTTGATGCATGAGTGAGGCGTGCGAGCTGTGGAGATGTAAATCAACTTTACTGGCACGGCTTACTTTTCAGTTCTCCTCGACTCTACTCAAGGCCACTTTCAGCAGCCGTTTTCCACCAAATGGAACTATTCTAAAAACCCATTTTAGACATACACGTCACTGCAGAGCAACGTTGAGACAAAGGTATCCACCATCTAGCTTTGGAGAGATGGTGAGGAGCCGAAACACAGCTAAAAGCTAAGACATCTGACCATAAATCACCAAATAATAACCACCAGGGCCCCTTTAAACGCTGGGTGCAGGTGTATATTTTGATAATTAACAGCTGGAGTCTATTTTATTTATTTTAAATAAAAGTGCAACATGAAAAATACATATACATACATATACATTGCTGCTTTCTCTATCAAGCTATTGAAACAAATAAAACACCCTGGCTAGTATTTGGTACTTTACAACATAATTAATGCTGGATAGTTCTACTTTTAATTCAGGATCTAATCAGCTAATTCTCAGTGCACCAACTTTATGCAACACATGGAATGTTGCATGAATAATCATGAATCCTTTCTTCTTTCCTTTTGAAGGTGGTAAATCCAAAGAAGAAAGAGAAGAAGAAAAAATACCTCAACTCTGGAACGGTGAGGCCGCAGCTTCGTTCCTCCACCGCTGTTTGTTGCTTCTTATATTTTAATTAGGAAGAATCTGGATTTGTCCGCTTCAGTCATTAGCCCACGGCGTTCCCTCTCACTTCCAGGTCACGCTGCTGTCCTTCCTGGTGGACATTGAAGTCACCTTCCTGGACTACATCAAGGGAGGGTAGGTCCCACCTCCGTTCAAACGCCCCCCTACCCCACCCCGCAGTCCCTGTCCCGATCATAACCAGCCGCCATGACTCAGCGTCTCCGATACGCCAAAGATAACGATCCCTCAGACGATGGGGGGGAAGCGAACGTTAGCGAGCGCGAGCGAAAAAAGTGAAAAAGGAGAAGAGAGGAGAGACTGGCAGATGGACCAGGACTCTCCATGGTGTGTGTGTGTGTGTGTGTGTGTGTGTGTGTGTGTGTGTGTGTGTGTGTGTGTGTGTGTGTGTCCTTGTGCGTGATCTTGCATTGTGTTTCGGAACTCAAATTCACGCCGTTGCACGTGTGTGTGTGTGCGTGTGTTTGTGTGTGTGTGTGTGTGTGTGTGTGTGTGTGTGTGTGTGTGTGTGTGTGTGTGTGTGTGTCCTTGTGCGTGATCTTGCATTGTGTTTCGGAACTCAAATTCACGCCGTTGCACGTGTGTGTGTGTGCGTGTGTTTGTGTGTGTGTGTGTGTGTGTGTGTGTGTGTGGGTTGACCGTGTGCAGCCAGGCGTGGCCTGAACGCTCGCCCACACACTCTGCCTTCATTAGTCTCACAGAGGGGGAGCCTGTCAAGGGGAAAGTGTGTGTGTGTGTGTGTGTGTTTGTGTGTGTGTGTGTGTGTGTGTGTGTGCAACTTTGGGGGGAAAACATCTACATTTTGGTCCCTGGATCTCTCTTCTTCTACTGCCCTTGTGGTTGTGATTTTTGGTCAGATGGTGACCTCCATTTAAAGGATAAGACCGTGTTTTTTTTCCAATTGGGCCTTTAACCCATAAGAACCATCAGTGTTGTTACACCGGTGTAACAAGAACGTTAGTTCCCCCAGACTCTTCATTATGAGATTTTATGTCTGAACTTAACTCATTAGGTCCCAAAGTGACATAAACTAATCATCCTGATATGGAATATGTTCACCACTAATGCCCAGTGTTACATATATGTCAAAATACAGATCTGTGGGAATAAAAGTTATTATTCTGAAAATAAACTTGGTCTATGGTATAACACACATAATTTTCCTTTAAGGATATATGGGTCTGGGTTCTTATGGGTTAATTCTACATCATAACTTTGTGTTCTACTCACCCAAGGTGTTTTTTTTCACATCTGTAGATCTGCTGTAGATTTAGTGTTTCTACGATATCATGAAACAGCTTCCTATGGGCAAAGTGATGCAGACCAGAACATAGGTTGTTCATCATACAGTAGCACTGATAACTTGTAGGTGTGTGTGTGGTATGTTGTTCAGTTTTTAGTTGTTTTTATCAATTGTACTAAGTGTTTATTGACAGCTCCATTGATTGTCTAGTTACCTTAGCTGCTACAACACCTTGATAACACCTTCTTCCATTTGGAGACATAACCTGATGTGATGCAAAGCTAGCAGCTAAAATTAATACAAAAAAACACACCTACAAGTTATTAGTGCTACTGTACCGTAATCAATAAATGATAATCAACTTATGTTCTGGTCTGCATCACTTTGTCCATATCTTAGAAACACTAAATATTCAGCAGATCAACAAATGATAAAATAACACCTTCATAACGTTGTGATGTAGAATTCGGGTCATTGTTCTCTCTCTCAAATTGAATGAAGGCGACTGGACTTGTAAAATACCAACACACCCACAGAGGTTAAATACCTGGTTCTCACTCCACTGTTTGTCAGACTCAGAACGGATGAAGCTTCATGGATGAGAGGCGAACGTCTTCAACAAGTCCAGCTGTCCTCATTCAATATTCAGAATTTGTTGCCTCTGTGACAAACTGTTAGAATAGAGTAATCTTTGTCCGTTGTACAGCGCTGTATTGGAGCTGGACAAACAGCTTTTGTCTCGGCTGCTGCTCAAATCAGCAGAAAAGGTGCAGAGACAATGAGCATTATCCCTGCACCGCTGACGAATAAACGGATCCTGGCCTGTTAACGCCTTCCCTTTTGTCTCGATGCATCGATTCATTTGACCGTTAACTTCAGCACGTATGACTTTAACGCCTCAGATGACAATCACTCTGCAAAGCTTCATGAGTTTATCATATAATTCGCTTGTTTCTTCTCTTCATTTGCTTTCCTTGATTCATGCACTGAGGATATTTCCCCCTTTTTTTGGATTCTAGTGTGTGATGCATCCCCCCCCCCCTGCCGGCTCTGTTATTTTAGGTGCTGAGTAAATAGACAAATAAAGAGTATCTGACAGACAGCTGTCAGGACGCGTTGCCACCGCTCTAAGGGACAAATTCGGCGACGGCAGGCTGGAAACCACAGGACTCACCTGTGTCAGCGCTATGAATCTGACACATGCATGTGCTTCCTTTCATATTAAACGGCCCTGCTGAAACCCCACTGAGCGTTTCCATTTGTGCAACCTGCGGGGAAAGTTATTTCATCTGTATTTTTAGTGGTTATCAGTGTCCTAGTGAAGGTTCTCAGTCACCCAGGTCATTTCTATCTTGTGAAGTTGTGTAGATTCTCATTCATTGTAGTGTCAAAGGACTTACTTGTAAGCAACTGGACCTTTTTAAGCTACAAGAGAAGTTGTAGTTGTAGTCCGTTTTCATGTCTTCGACTTAGTGCAGGAAATGTCAGACTCAGGCTGGAAATGGTTCGTAACATGTTGACAGTCATGTCTGATATCGGGCAAATCGAGAACTACACAGGAGCTGAATATGTGTGTGGACATGAATTATTCATCGGCAGAGGTGGTGTGTGAGTGTTTGTCACCGCGTGTTGCTGCATCGCTCCGGGATTAAAATTTACTGTAAACACTTTTCCTCTCAGACAAATACGGCTGTGAGGCCAAGAGGCCGCGGCCTGCAGAGGCCTCCTGGTTGACCTCTGACCTCTGGGGCACAAACACACACACACACACACACACACACACACACAGGGAGATGTATAAAGGCTTTTGTCCACAGTAATATATGATGCAGTGCATGTAGATTATTGACAAAAGTGAATGATTTTAAGAAAGTGATATTGCAATTTCATTCAAGATTCACAGAAACTTATGTCATATGAATAAAACAATCAATAAATAATAAAATAATAGATTTCAAATTTATTCCTATTTAATAACACCAAACATGGTCTACAGTGAGCAACAGTAGAACTGAAAGAGCATCTATTTCTAAACTTAAAGTACAGCAAAAAAAGTCTTTTAATTTAAAGTATTTAAAGTTAGGGAGGGCGACTTGCATGTAAAATGGCTATTTAAAATAAAACCTGGGTTGGGAAAACGCAGGTTTCATTGAGGCCCAGCCATTAAGTATTGTGCATGAGACATATTTATCAAGTATGGTAACTTTTCATGAAAATGGAGGGACTTTTATTATTGTAGTTACTAGTATTGTTTTTTACCTGCTAAAAGGACTATAGCAACCATATATATCTACATTATCTATCTATATCATATCTACTTGACTTAACACTTTTAGCATTGTAGATTATCCACATTATCACATTATCTGCTAAATGCATATTTTCCATGACTACTTAAAACTGTTGTTTTAATGGCCCCAGTGTCCATATGGACACCAGACTTAGAACCTTCCCTTTAAGAGGACAGAAATGAAGCTGCACATCACATTCATGTGATGGGTTTGGGGGTCTCTGCCCAGAACGTCTGGCTCTTGAAATGCACATGTGTGCTTCCCCCACATGTCCTGGCATATGTTTACTGGCTCCGTCACTAATGGGGAAATCTCATCTCTTTACTAGTGGGGGCCACGTTTGTAACACCCAGCAAAGAGCTGTTACACGCTCGTGTGGCTAAATGAAGTGCAAAAGCTCTCTCACGGTTTGAAGCCTAAATGGACTGTAATGGCGCGGCTGCACTTTACTCCAATTGCAGACAGATGCACGCACACACACACACACACACACACACACACACACATCCCCAACCCTTCTAGATTCTCCCTCATTAGACCATTTCCCTGAAATTCTGTCTCAATCTTTCTGGACGTTCTGCACATATCTCGTATCTTTTCTCAGCTTTCAGCTCTCTCTCTTTCTCTCTTTGCAGCTTCAACCTAATCAGTTAATTGTTCATTTGGACCTAATTAGGAGCATGATCTGCCGACAGCATTAGCATAAATGACTGATTTGAGGAGGCTCCATCTCATTCCGGAGCGTCGCAGCCCTCGTTCCTTTCACCGTCTCTGATAAAGCATCGGGACCCCCCGCGGTTTCCCACAAAGAGGCCCCTCTATTCACCAGAAACGAGGGATTGTTGGCCATATCTTCCGTTTGGAGTCGTGCCTTTTGATGTGTGGCCCGTCACTCACGGTGACAGATATTGTTTTCCCTATGTTTTGGTTTGTGAATTGGGTATTGAAACCAGAATAGACGCGGGAGAAGCATATTGAAATCATTGTGAGAGGCTATCATTAGTGAGGGGAGGAAAGGAAGAAAAAAAAAAAAAAGGAGCCGGGATGTTGTGGAGTTACCTAGCAAATGAACCAGCACAATACACAATACAGCTGCGCCCTCCTCCTCCTCCTCGTCTTCCTCCTCCTCTTCCTCGCCGCTGGACGCTGGCCAAGCAGCAACATCTGTTTCCACGCCATCAGGAGAGGTGACACCGCCCGACCCCTGATGCTGTTTTTAGGCCACCGGTGCAGGTGCACGCGTTTTACCTCGTTCTCTGCATATCTGTGGTTAAATCACGACACTGCGTCACTGCAAAAAATTCTATGAGAGACATTATTATAGCGTTCAGACTTTTTAGGTGGTGTGCAACCTCCTTATCAGTCCCCCCTTCACACGTCACATTGGTTCCTAGCTGAGTCGCTTTGGGCCTTTAACAGCAGGTGAAGATCAGCGCGTGACAGGAAACCTGATGTTGGAGAGGCATCCCCCTCTCACCACACACACACACGTTATTACACACAGTGTGTGTGTGTGTGTGTGTGTGTGTGTGACGCCCTTGTCCAAGTAAAGTAAAGGTGTTAGCACAGTTTTTACTGTCGACACGCAGGTTTTTCTGCAGTAGGTTCTCGTCTCCTCTCGTGTTTCTGTCAGCTTGTGAACCGTCACCGTTAGAACCCATAAGAACCCAGACCCGTTTACCCTAAAGGAAAATGATGTGTGTTATACCATAGACCAAGTGGGCCACATAGAACACATTTATAAAGTTTTTTTTCTAGAATAATACTTTTTTACTCCAAAAGACCTTTATTTTTAATGATAATATATAATAAAAGTTTGTTCCTTGTGATACATCCCTAAAGTTTAGTTTTTTCCGGTTCCATTCAAACCCACACATATATGTGTGTGTGTGTGGGGGGGGGGGGGGTTGAATGGAACTGGAACACACACACACACACACACACACACACACACACACTGCCTTACAATGATTATGAAGTAAAAATAATGCATACATAAAATGTGTAAAAATAAAAAACTAAACTTAGCACTTCTGGTTCCTGATGAGTATGTCACCATGCACAGTGCACATACACACAGATAAACGTGTACATGCACACATGCAATTCTTAAAAAAGGAAAAAAAAGCTAATCCTGGGTCATTATAAGCGGTCTTAAGGGAGAGTGTTAAGAGTACTTGATAATAAAATCAATGGGTCCCAAAGTTTAAAAGTTGAAAAGTAGAAGTCAGAACAAATCAATCTGTTGAAATATTCACCATCAAGGCCAAAGGTTCTGCTGGACTTTGCTGGAGGTGGATTGCTTTTTTTGAGACTTCCTCTGCACCTTCAGGACACTTTTTTTACATCAGTCTCTCCATCTTCTGCTAAAAAGCCCCATGATGTGATGTTGTGTTTAAAACCACCTTTCTGGAAATCCCTCATCATCCCTGCTGGAGCATATTTTCTTTTTATTCTGCAGCAGAGCTGCAAATTTCCTTTCTGTGCTTTAGGTGTGTGTGTGTGTGTGTGTGTGTGTGTGTGTGTGTGTGTGCACATGTTCAGGAATGTAGTACAGCTGCAGCTAAAAACAGGTCTCTTTTACTTATTTAGTATGTGCCGGCGTTCCACCTCCTGGTGTTTGTCGGCATAGTTTAAGATGTCAGAGCTTGTTCTCTTCTTCCTCCATGAGATAAATTCTGCATCTGGAACTGCCTGCTACGTAACAGGCAAAAATGAGGAATCCACCATCTAGAATGTGTGAATAAGTATGTGGACGGTACCTGGACGGTCCCAGAAGTCACTGGGAGGTCAATACCTGAGGTTCTTCCCAAAAACTTTATTGAGCAATACAATAATTGCGCGTATGTGTTCATGTTGTTTTCTTGTCATTTAAAAGTCAAGACATAGTCACTGGAAAAGAATGACATAGATTATATAAAACTAGTTGATAGCATTTTTATCGTACGACACCTCAGAAAATAAAATAAATGAATCGATGAATGACTAATTGTTAGGGGCAGTCTTTTGCAATGAGACGATCCTTCACACTATGTCATTCACCGTGAAAGGTGCAAGCAAGGTGTTTCTATTGGTGCATACTTTTTAGTGAGTTAATAGAGAGGAATAAAAAATGTCAATTTAGATTTTTAAAACACATTAATAGGTTTTTCCATGTACATGCATGTATATGATATACTCCCAGATATTTCTTTAGCCATGTCCTTCTTACATATCAGGATTTGATTGATATGAAAAGGTGTTATATTCTCTATAGTAGAGATTAATCTGTTATGGAGTCAAAAACCATGATGCCAAACATTCCAGGGAAATTAAAATGAAATCTTTAGTCGTAGCAGCTTTAAATAATGAATCATTAGAACCCCATCTTGTTGTTATACCATGCTTAATCCTCCTTTTCCTCTGTTTCACCCTCTCTCTTAAACTCTGTGTGAGCAGCAGAGAAAGAGGTCATGCATAATTTAGGATCTGGTCCGTGCCAGCGTGTGGACCTGGACCAGAATTCCTTGGGATCTGCTCTCTCCTGCTTCCTCGTCCTTGCAGCCGCCCCCGAGCAAAGCTGCTTTACTGGAATTTTCTGTGTTTTCAATTATAGCAGGGAGTTAAAGGGCCTTATTAGGCGCTCCGCAATCCAGCTTTTGTCACTTTTCCTCTACGCCACCGTCGAAGGTCTTATCAGTCCTATCAACTTTTCAAGCAGCCAGAACGTCCTTGTGGCTTTTGCTGATGACATAAGATCCTGGATCTGATTCACCGGCATTTTGGAGTTTGGAAATTTGTCCTCACTCTCTAAGAGGAACCAAATTTATGTTTTATATGAGTCCTGCAGCAGGCTTCTCAGACCCCTCATACTGCATCGTTTCTTTCTCTTATGGCTGCATAAAATGTTGATTTTATCCGGTTTTGGGATTTCGTCATAGCTTGAATTTGCAGAGGCTTGGTTGTAATCCCCACTTTACCCCTGCAGGGCTGTCCAGTACAAATATGACTGTACGCACTATTTTTAAGGGAATTTTTTTTTTTTTGTAAACATATTTTCTCTGCAGCTTTGAGCTAAAAGAACCAATAGTTGCAGCAGTTTATCTCTGCAGGCTGTGGTTCATATCCATAGCTGATGGTAAAAGTACAGCTCATCTCTCATTGACTAAGCGTTTGTTGGTGGATAATTGATTTTTTCCCTTAAACACAGCAAGTACTTTTTCATTTTTTTAATTCTCTAAGTGATAGTTCTGGACTTTGCTGTTAGGGCTCTACTTCTTATTGATGTTTTGTTTTTTTCCTGGCAAATTTTCTCTTTTTTCCTCTCTACTCTTGCATTGACTACTTTTTTTGTTTTTGGTGTAGCGTGAGAAAATCTCACACTTCAATTTATTCTCATCCATTATTTATTTTCTGTGTGTTTGACATTGTGTCTGACAGATCGTCCTCTTGTGTCCAAAACCTCTCTTTAAACTCTCCTTCCTCCATGTGAATATTACCTGATGAAACCTTCTTTAATTAAATTATTAAGTTAGTGCGCAGGAGTTTTTTTTTTCCTTCACCTGTTTGTAGCTCACATGTTGCTCTGTCTGGTGTCACATGACCTGCTGGTTGCTTTAAACACACACACACACACACAGACACACACACACACACACAAGATGTGTGCAAAGTCGACGGGGGATTTTTTTTCCCGTGTTTTTGTGGGTGCAGAAAAAGCCGTCCAAACACTTCCTGTTCCTGCAAGTTAACACGTGAAGAGATGTTTTGATGGAGGGAAGGGGGGGTGACTCCACCACGCTGTGTGTGTGTGTGTGTGTGTGTGTGTGTGTGTGTGTGTGTTCTTCATCGTCTCTTGCTGGTATAACACTTGTTTCGTCATTTCTGTCTCCTTTCGTCTGCTTCTCTCCTCTAAAACCACAAACTTCCACCACCACGTAGGTTCAATGAATGATAAAAAGTTGAGCAATAGTTGAATTTATGAATTTCATTTTTAATAATATCAGTGGTTTTAGTTGATTTGACTTGTTTTTGCTTGGTTTGTTTTCAGGAATGTTCAGATTTTGACCCCTGATAAATATTCCAGGCTTAAGCGTATTTATTGGATTAAAATGTGATATTTAAGTCTTCTTATGTTATTTAATTAATTCCAAGAGAAAAATATCACCACAACCCACATTCACACCTGATCTACTGACTCACTGTATAAATGTTGAACTTACTGAAAGTTAAAATAAATAAATACGTTTAGTCAGTTTAAGCTTGATTTAATGAACGTTTTAATTGATCTGAATGAACAATGACAAAGTTTTTGACTTTCTCATCATACTAACCTTAATTTACTACTGACTAGTGAGTAAATTAGACCAATGTGAATAAAAATGATGCACTGTCCATTCCAACATCCATATTATTATTGTGACTTCTGTACTGTACGTTATGCAAGTTTTGGCTTTTACAGTCCATTTGAGCACTGATAATAATATAATATAAATAACATAATATTCCATATTCTAGTGGCTGGCGTATTTTGTGGGTTACAGTTTATTGCGTTAGAATTATGGCAATTGCAGCTGGAGTGTGTGTGTGTGTGTGTGTGTGTGTCCATGATCTCCGTTAAAAACCACAACCACGCTTCCTCTAAGTCGTGGAGAAAAACCAGCCTCCTCATTACTGCCACAGCTAAAGGGCTGAAGCGACTCTATTTGCTGCTCTCTCAAACATTGATCACTCTAACCTGATTATGTCTGCAGTGCATTGCTTCTGATTACATCTTGTTGCTTCACATGTGTGTGTGTGAGTGTGTGTGTGTGTGTGTGTGTGTGTGTGGGTAGGTGACTGTTGATTAATGAATCATCTCTTTCTGCTTTCGTCTTTTTTTCTTCAAGGACCCAGATTAACTTCACAGTGGCCATTGATTTCACAGCGTCCAATGGTGAGCCTTCTAGTAAACACACACTCATGTTTAATGCACGCACACATACACACACTCACACACACGTGCATTACGGGGGGTAGGTGGGGGAGGCCTCATGAAGAGGCACAAAGTGCAGCAAATGCCTTGGGAGCGTTATTCTAATATATGCAGATGGAGGATCAAGTGTTTCCTAATGGCCCTCTACATCACACCTGGCAGCTGAAGCTGAGAGCAGGAGCACGCCACGAGTGTGTGTGTGTGTGCGTGTGTGTGTGTGTGTGTGTGTGTGTCTCTGTGTGATTGGAGGTCGAGGTGTGCTTGATCTCGTCTGACTCGTCCTGAGATCTTTAAAGTTTGGTTAAAAAAATGAAAAGTCAGATCCAACTAGATGTGTATTTTCTTACTGTAATTAGGAGCCAATTTACCTCCATTAGTGATGGATTTAGGAGACAGATGCATGTTTTGGTGTCAAATAAATGGAAAAGTATTTATTGGTTGCTATATCAGATCACCAGAGGTGTTTGGGGGGAAACAACTCATTTAGGAGTTTAAGTATATTTTTTAATAGTGGTAGTGGTCTCTAAAGCATCATTAAGCATATGAAAATTTAATTGGCTTTAATTAAACGTCTTTTTTTTTTTTGCTCTGGGCTTCTCCAAACTTTACTTTAAAACTTCAAAATCAGTTTTATTGTTGGAGAACACACACACACACACACACACACACTCATTTAAACATGAAGCTTAGCCATTAAATGCCTTTTAGTGGAGTGCACATCATTAAATCTAAATGGGTGTTTCTACTGATGGCTGGGGGTCATCGTGTGTTCTTATGAACAGCTGTGTGCGTGTGTGTGTGTGTGTGTGTGTGTGTGTGTGTGTGTGTGTGTGTGTGTGTGTAGGTAACCCCGCCCAGCCCACCTCGCTCCACTACATGAGCCCCTACCAGCTGAACGCCTACGCCATGGCCCTGAAGGCCGTGGGGGAGATCATCCAGGACTACGACAGCGACAAAATGTTCCCGGCGCTGGGGTTCGGAGCCAAGCTGCCGCCGGACGGACGCGTGTCCCACGAGTTCGCCTTGGTGAGAGCGAGAGACAGGGATGCGAGGATGTAAACCGAGTTAAAAAGGGCTGGTCACCTGAATGAAACAGCTGATTTAACCCAAAAGAACCAGCAGTGTTGTTACACCGGTGTAACAAGAACTTTGGTTTCCCCAGACTCTTCCTTATGAAGACCCTTCCTTTTATGTTTGAAATTAACTCATTAGGTCACAATCTTGTATCAAACATCTTGTTATCTCTCCTCACACCCTATTTTTTTTATTTTATTTTATTTTTTTCATTAGCTCAAACGTCGCCATGTCTGGTAAAAACAACAAACAGATGAGATCGTTAATTCCATAAACTCCACGACTGGAAAAGGGTCAGTTTTATCCTGCGGGTGAACTGTTGATGCACATTATGCTATTTAGATAATCAGGATGTTCGGCGTATAATCACACACGCTCCCAACGAGCCGCACGCCCTTATTGAGCGGTTCATAAATCCACGTGTATATATTCTCATTTTCCAGCCGTAAACAGTAATCAGGCTTTTGTGGGGTTTTTTTCAAGCTGATTCCTTTTGTTGTTCGGGGAGTTTGTTCTGCTGTGGTAATTGTTGATGTCGCAGCAGAGAGAGCGATGGAAAAACCCTGTGCTGTCAAATAAAGGCAAAAAAAACACAGAGATAAACTTTAAAATAAGAAAAAAGTGTCACATCATTAGACCATACACGTTTAAAATTAGGAAATTGTGAAGCAAGCGTTTTTTGTGTTACAATGAGTGTTTTTTCGAGACATTATTGCTGCTTCTGCTGCTACGTGTCTTTCAAACTGTGTTGTCCTTACTTATTTTTATGTCCTAAGCCTATTTAGACCTTTGATCAGGTTTGAAAGCTATTAAAAGGGTGGAAGATTCCTTACATGTTATTAAAAATACCAAAAATCACCAAAAAAGATCTGTCTATCTGCTATCTATGTCTCTGCCTGTCTGTCTGTCTGTCTGTCTGTCCGTCTGTCTGACTGACTGTCTGTGTATCTGTCTGTCTGACTGTCTGTCTGTCTGTCTGTCTGTCTGTCTAAATTGCCCGCTGTTACTTTATACCCGTTCCGTCTTGTTTTAGACGTCCTCATCGTCTTTAATTCAGATTTTTAAACGTAAAATATAAGGTGGGAACTCGAATCAGGAGTAGTGGTGTGGAGGGGAATTACCTGAACTGGGATGAGGTCTTTAAGCCTGGAGATTAATGATAAGTAGTTAGATTAATTTGTTAATAGTGGATTACGTTGACTGCTCTTTAAAGCCGTGTGTGTGCGTCGCATTTTGAGTTTTTTTTTTAAACTTCTACTTAAAGTTTACATCCCAGCTGGCTGCTTTATTTATATTTATTGGCACGGCCTTGCAGAGCGAATCCCTGTGAAAATTCATGATTCACGGCTTCGCTCGGCCGTTCCATCTGTTCCCGCGCGTCTGAGAACGGATCCTCTCTCTCTCTCTCTTTCCCCCCCACGTAGAACGGGAATCCTCAGAACCCGTACTGCGCGGGAATCGACGGCGTGATGGAGGCGTACTACCAGAGCCTGAAGTCGGTGCAGCTCTACGGACCCACCAACTTCTCCCCCGTCATCAACCACGTGGCCAGGTACGGATTTAACCATTTGACACATCAGGTCCAGCTGCAGATCGCTGCAAGATTCTCTAAAAACATCTAAAAATGTTTTTTTTAGTTTCTGTTACATCACATTTGTGCTGTTCTACACCTTTATTACCTACCTCTGTTTATATAATGAGCCTGGAACCGCTGGAGTACGTGTGAAAGAACTGCGAGTACATCTCGCCGTGTCTGGCGCTCGACACGTGTTCTCGCTCTTTGCAGCGGGTGTCGCCAGGTAGCTAACGAGAGGAGGAAAGAGATTTGTTGATGCTTGATGGGGGGTCTGTTGCTGTCCCGGTTCACCTTTTCTGTGATTCCATCTGATGTCATATCCAACTTTTCCTGTATTGTTTCCACCTGCACACATCATCTATTGCAGCCTGTCCGTCCTGGAAGAGGAATCATCCTCTATTCCTCTTCTTGAACGTTTTTTCCTTGTTAAAAGTTTTTTTTATGTGAGGGTCTAAGAAAAGGGGGATGCTGTGTTGCTTCTGTACAAACTGTAAAGCCCATTGGGGCAAATCTGTGTTATACAAATAAAAATGGAGTTGAATAATTTATGCACTCGAGAAAAAAAAAGGAGCTTATTATAAAATACAGAGGCCATGAGGTTGGGGGAACAAGTTCTGGGGATGTTTGCTGATTAATTAATAATAATAAAATAATAATAATGAAGGTAAATCCTGCAGCTTTGGCTTGTCTGTGTGATGTGAAGTCACTCATCAGATCACGTAACACATCCCATAAGTTAATTTACTGACATCTTAATTGGTGCAGTTACACACAGAGAAGCCAAAGCTGCAGGATTTACCCTAATTATTATTTTATTATTAATTAATCAGCAAACATCGCCAGAACTTGTTCACCTAAACCTCATTTAAAATAAGCTATGCTAGAGTTAAGCTCCCAGAATAACGTTTTATCCTCACCCCCTGTCTGTGATTCCATCCCCCGTGTCTCACCTCCACCTGGCCTCTGTATTTTAATAATAACCTCCTCTTTCTTTTTTTCCACTCTATCTTGCTTCTTCCTAACTATTCTCTCCACCTCTCCTCCTCCCACACGTGTCTGCTAACCCTCTGAGGCGGCGAGAGAGAGAGACAGAAATAATCTGGTCTCTCTGTGTAAATATCAGTAACAGTTGGTTGGGAGCGAAAGGTCACGTTTAGCATCCCAGAAGAAATTGAAAGCTATATTGAGCCGGGGATCTGCGGAATTGACATAAAGATAGACGCGCCGAGAAAAGCACTTGACAGATTAAGATCCTGAGTGGGAGATGACATTTATTCAATGAGAAGATTTCGTTTTTTTTTTTCAAAGGATGCGTAATGACTAATTTCTACTCAACTGTGTTTGTGTTACCCTGTCTAATTCGCTCGAGCAAATGAATCATTGTGGTGAATAAATGCACAGAAATAACTGTGTGTGCATGTGTGTGTGTGTGTGTGTGTGCAGGTACGCGGCCTCGGTGAAGGACGGATCTCAGTACTTTGTGCTCCTCATCATCACAGACGGGGTCATCTCGGACATGGCCCAGGCCAAGGAGTCCATCGTCAACGTAAGGGCCAGAAAAGAAGGAACATTCCGTTCATACATCGCTTTCGTTTTAGTCTTTTAGCCCCAGAAATGACATTTACATCCGTAAGTGGATCCAATTTTTGCAGATTGGCGACGAGACGCGGATGTCATTCGCGCCAGGGTCCGTGCAAAGCGCCTAATTCAGGATTATTGGTTCACTCAGCAGTTGATTGGGAGGGCGAGGGCGCCGCAGGATCCGATCAGACACGATCACGCCAGTCTGGTTTCCATGAATCAGCCGAGCACCTCGTTCTCCAGGGATGAAGCGTCTCATTAAACACAGTTCACTAAAAATATAAAGGGCTAAAATACTATGAATGTCCAATCAAATCCGGAGCTAGTGAAACTCTATTAAAATAATGGACAGTGATATATATGTATCTGGAAAAAGATGGAGGTCTGAATATTAAAAAGAAAGTAGACAAATCTGAAAAAGAGACGTAAGTCAGGGCGCCTTTTGATGACATATTTTCCAAGGAAATAAAATATGTGAGTACTGTACAGTTCCTCACATTTGATTGGACGCCTAAAAAGTAGGCGGAGTTTAGCAGACTGTTAGCTTCACAACCCTGTTGACCTTTATGTTAAAAAAGACACAAATGTTATTTTTTTAAACCATATTAGGTATATAACATGTGGAAATCTATATATATCTGTCTATTTGGCAGAGACCACGTCCACCAGTCAACTTATAGGCAAGGCAAGGCAAGTTTATTTGCATACATAACATACATAAAATCACAAAAGGAAAATCATAAAACATAGAATTCATCATTAATTTGAAAAAGAGTGAAGAGTGTAGATAAGATACTTTCAGTTTTCATATGCACGGTTAAACAGAACTGTTTTCAGCCTGGTCTTAAACATTGTCAGTGTCGAGGCCTGTCTCACATTCTCTGGAAGACTGTTCCAGATTTTAGTTGTAGGTGAACAACAACAACAAGTTAGCACGGATGTTAGCACGGATGCTAACAAGTTAGCACGGATGTTAGCACGGATGCTAACAAGTTAGCACGGATGCTAACAAATTAGCACGGATGTTAGCACGGATGCTAACAAGTTATGCTAACAGGTTAGCACGGATGCTAACAAGTTAGCACGGATGCTAACAAGTTAGCACGGATGCTAACAAGTTAGCACGGATGTTAGCACGGATGCTAACAAGTTAGCACGGATGCTAACAAGTTAGCACGGATGTTAGCACGGATGCTAACAAGTTAGCACGGATGCTAACAAATTAGCACGGATGTTAGCACGGATGCTAACAAGTTATGCTAACAGGTTAGCACGGATGCTAACAAGTTAGCACGGATGTTAGCACGGATGCTAACAAGTTAGCACGGATGCTAACAAGTTAGCACGGATGTTAGCACGGATGCTAACAAGTTAGCACGGATGCTAACAAGTTAGCACGGATGTTAGCACGGATGCTAACAAGTTAGCACGGATGCTAACAAGTTAGCACGGATGTTAGCACGGATGCTAACAAGTTATGCTAACAGGTTAGCACGGGGGCTAACAAGTTAGCACGGATGTTAGCACGGATGCTAACAAGTTAGCACGGATGCTAACAAGTTAGCACGGATGTTAGCACGGATGCTAACAAGTTAGCACGGACGTTAGCACGGATGCTAACAAGTTAGCACGGATGCTAGCACGGATGCTAACAAGGCAAGGCAAGGCAAGTTAATTTGTAGAACACAATTCATACACAGGGCAATTCAAAGTGCTTTACAGTTACACAAAATCACAAAAGGAGAGCAAAACATACATAAAATCACAAAAGGAAAATCATAAAACATAGAATTCATCATTAATTTAAAAAAGAGTGAAGATTAGCACGGATGCTAACAAGTTAGCACGGATGCTAACAAGTTAGCACGGATGCTAACAAGGCAAGGCAAAGCAAGTTTATTTGTAGAGCACAATTCATACACAGGGCAATTCAAAGTGCTTTACAGTTACACAAAATCTCAAAAGGAAAATCATAAAACATAGAATTCATCATTAATTTAAAAAGAGTGAAGAGTGTAGATAAGATACTTTCAGTTTTCATATGCACGGTTAAACAGAACTGTTTTCAGCCTGGTCTTAAACATTATCAGCGTTGAGGCCTGTCTCACATTCTCTGGAAGAATGTTCCAGATTTTAGCTGCAGAAAACTGGAATGTAGCTTCACCGTGTTTAGTCCTGACTCTGGGCACCTGCAGGAGACCAGTCCCTGAGGTTCTCAGGGTCCTAGATGGCTCGTATGGCTCTAACATGTCACAGATGTATTTTGGTGCTAGACCATGAAGAGACTTGTACACAAGTAAAGCTGTTTTAAAGTCTATTCTCTGAGTGACAGGAAGCCAGTGCAGAGACATGAGCACTGGACTAATATGGTCATATTTTCTGGTTCTAGTCAGGACTCGAGCTGCAGCGTTCTGAATGTTCTGTAGTTGTTTACCAGCTCGTTTAGAGAGACCATATACTCATCTAACTAAGCAGACTAGTTAATAGTTGTATCTGCAGGGTAAAGTTTTTGAACATTAATACGCCCATATGCTATTAAAACACAAATTCCATCACCATGGAAAACATTTGGAGTGAATGCTGTTACTATGCAGCCGTGTGTAATATTTATAGCTGCTTCAATATAAAAAAAACTGTAAAAATGTAAATGAGTGGAACTGTCGTGGCCCGAGACCTAATTAAATTTGAGCAAAAGATGTGTTTGTTGAACCTTTGTCGCCTTAGCGTGTTTGCTCCGCTTCTACCACTGAAAGACGGAAAACCGACGCTCCGGTATTCCCTAATCAGGCTGTTAGGAGAATGACTGACAGCTTGTTCTGGCGATGGAATGAAACCAAAAAAAACACGTAAATGTGTAATAATCGACCAGTTTCCATTTATACAGCACATTTCCACTCTCTTACTTTGCTGCTCCTCCTTTGCTTTTGGAAGCATTTTCTTTTACATCGGAGTGTAACAGGGAAAAAGGACAAAGAAAAAGCTGTTTGGGATGAAGGGAGGGCAGTGGAGCGAGAAAAGAGACCTTTACCGAGGAGGAGAGGGAAATAAACGAGATGTTTTCATCATCTGATGATCTGAGGCCCGGGGTCGACGCGTTACTCTCACACACACACACACACACACACACACACACACACACACACACACACACACACACACATATGTCGTTTGTAAGCTGTCAGCGCATCGAGGCCGTGCTGTTGATTCTCTCGTCTCTGTTATTATTCACTGTGATGTCTCGACCCACGCAGCACGGCAGGAGGTGCTGCAGAAAACAAACACACACACACACACACACACACACACACACACACACACACACACACACACACTGTGTTCACGAAGGATTCATTGTCCCTCTCCATCCCTGCAGGCCTCGTGTCTGCCCATGTCCATCATCATCGTGGGGGTGGGACCTGCAGAATTCGACGGTAAGGCGGCGAAATCCTGCGAATTATTGTCATCAACATCTGTGTGTAACATCTGGTTGTGGAGCCGTTGGTCCTCTGGTGACTGCTGAGTAACGCACATACTACTTTACTTTTGCTTTTTCGATTCTCCTCATTCCTTTTTACTTTTTGTATTATTTATTTTTTTATTTTTCCTCCTTTTTTATTCTCTTCAGCCATGATTGAGTTAGACGGAGATGAAGTCAGAATCTCATCCAGAGGAAGATATGCTGAGAGGGACATTGTTCAGGTACACACCTTTATTTTCCTCCCTCTCCAACCATTTCCCATTCTATTATTTTTTAACCCTCTTTCTCTCTTTTTTAAACCTCCAAGTACTACCTGGGTGCCACATTATTATTTTTACTCGTTACAGCACCTACAAGTCCTGCAGCTCTATGGAAACAGCACAGTTATGTATAATTGTTAAAATGCTGCACATGATGTTTACTTTTTTTTACAGGACCTTTATGATACAAATGAAGGTTTTTTCCAGCAAAATTTGAAATGAGATGTAGAATACACTGATTTTGATCACTTCGATTTGGATTTGTGTACAATTATCCTAATAGGAGCTATTTTTTGCACAAGCTGAGTTCAAGGACAATTGGAAATCTGACAATTAGTACTCAGAGAATGAGAGAGTGACTCATGGCAGGAGAACTTAATGATAATAGACCTCTTAAATGAGTGACAATTGATTGGCTATACAATTATTGATGAAAAGACTAATCACTACAGCAAAGAAAATAAGAATATCACAAAACACTCAGAAAGGATGAATAAGTGACCTGATAATTAATTATTAGCTGTGAAACTTTTATTCTATGAACAGAATCTATGAATGAGAATATAATCTAATACAAATTACAAAAAAAAAAAAAAATGCCTTGAAATCAGAGGAGTTAGTATTTTCAAAATAAAACAGGAAATGAAAGTAAAACCCAATAAAAGACAAACCTCACCACAATGCAACACTAGCTGTGATAAATAATTAATTTTAAGAAACTGTGCATATTTTAGAGGTTTTGAGGGTTAAATAACGTGGGATTTGTCATAAGGTTCCAGTAACTTTATTTACACACAAAAAAAAGACAAATACACTTTCATAATTATGTGCAAAACATTGCTGGGGTTTGTTTTAATGATAAATTGCAGCTGTTCCTGTAGCACTGACCAGTTGGAAGGGGCTGAAGTTCGTCATGAGGGAGGAAGCTTTTCTTTTCTGTCCCCAAAACTCCTGAAAGTGTCCAGAGTTCAGAGACTCTGGGCTCAGCTGCAGCTCCTCAAACAGCGACTGGACCATCTAACATGTCACAGTGTGACTCAGTGTGTTTCAGTCCTTCTGAAAGAAGGAGATAAAACAGGCTGGATAAAAGCTGGATAAAATTATACCAACAAAAGTGGAAGGGTCAAGGGGTCAAATAGAATTGGGCCAGTGTATATGCATATATATATATATATATATAGATATAGATATAGATATAGATATGTATGTCACTATATCCTTGAAGGTGAGTCGCTAGACCACCTGAGACCTTCATCCGCGACACCTGATCACCTCCAGACCCCGTTACTCCAAACCCCAGATGGCCTGCTCCTCGGTCTTATTAAAGTGGATGAAGGCGGACCCCCCCCAGCTGCAGCCCTAGGGGGTCTCCGTGTTCAGGGAACCTGTGAACCAACGTGGAATCTGGAATAAAATGACTGGAAAGGAGCAGCAGAGAAATCGGAAAAGTCAAAGAGCGCCGCGACGTGTTTCTGTTTTACCGTCGGCGATGGTCTCAGAACAGCAAGTCCCACCGAGCCCTTTAATATGTTTTTATGTGTTTTTCTTCTCCTGTGACCTTTACACAGCGCCATGATCACATGGGAGGGAGGTGCACTCGTTAGTCGGCTTTCTAACAAGCTGGAGTACACAAACACACACACATATAGATATATCTATATGTGTGTGTGTATGAATATATATACATACACAGGGGGGTGATTAAAACGCTGTAAAACTAAGTTCCAGCGCTGTAACTTTACACCAGCTCTGCCTACAGCCTGTCATTACCAACAAGCTAATTATGCGTGTTTCCTCTCACATCTGCCAGCGAGGTCTCTGCTATGATGTGGTGATGGTGGGTGGCAGCGGCTCATTAGAACGGGAACTTTTACTTTTTTATATAAACTGAGCGTCCGATCCTAATGAAAAGAGGAGTTTAGGGCGATGTCAATTAAGCCAATCACCACCATCTTGTGTCTGTGGCCACGTTCTCGCTCTTCGGTTTTGATAATCCTGCTGTTTCACATCTGCAGCAGTAACATCTGGAATTGTTCTCTCACCACTGGAAGCTTGGAACTTTATTTCTACACTAAGTTTAGTACAGTGAGCATTTAAAGTCATTTTCTGGAAAAGCGTCACAACTTGCTGGATTAGAATAAACGTTGACCTTACTTCTGGGCAATTTCACACATCAGCAGCCCCCCCCCAAAAAAACGAGCCTCGGCAGACTTTTAATAGGTGAACTTCTCCACAGAAACACGACATGGCTGATTTGCACGTGGCTCGTATCTACGTGTACTCAGATTTGTCGCTCGGCCGCTCTGCAGCTTCTCTGATGAGGACAAACCTGCAGCACCTTCATTAGGGAAGAATCTCGCTTCTGTGGCGCCAATTTCAAGAGATGCTGGCATTCGTCAGGTCATAGGAATCTGTTCCTATTAAAGTAGTGACCAGAGCTGCTTGGGACAAAAAAAGATGTTATATGAATTTAATTTCTTTCTGATTTTTTTAAAATGGTTTTAATGATTTTCCCACTTTTACACTCCTCAAATATTCATCTGCTTTTTGTCTTTTTCCTCATTTTGCTTCCCATCCCCCTTTTAAATAACTGTCTCTACTTCTTCTCCCACTTCTTCCTACAGTGATAATAGAGATTTATTTAAACAATGGGTCTTTTCTTTCTACAAGATAACATACAAACTAAAATGTGCATGTGCATGTGTGTATGTAATAAAAATGTATAATACTGTAATAGGCTTGTTATTATATCCAATAATATAACAGAATAATAAAAATTAAATACAGAGATGTATGTGGAAAAATGTTGCATTGTAATGTATGAAAAAAAAATCTATAGCAAAATAATAATAATATGAATATATTAATTTTTACATGTGAACAGATACAAACCTCATGTAACACATAAATAATTTAATATATTATAATACAACCTGGTATCACATTGATACCATTATATCCTATTTATGTGACTCAGTAAAAGTCAAAAATATATATATATATATATGTTTTTAGGGGTTACACCACATGTTTCATGTAATAAAATATGAGCTTAATGTGATATAATACAGTACACTATAACACAATATAGTAATAAGGGTCCTTATGTGATTCAGTGGGTTAAGATGACTGATAAGATGTGTGGGGGTCCTGGTTGCCCCCCATAGGTGGATCCACCACCAGCTCAGACCTGATGGCGATGACTTAGTAAACTCAGGCTTTCTCCCCCCCCCCAGTTTGTCCCGTTCAGGGACTACATCGACCGGACGGGGAACCACATCCTGAGCATGGCCCGGCTCGCCAAAGACGTCCTGGCCGAGATCCCCGACCAGTTCCTGTCCTACATGAGGACCCGCGGGATCAAACCGTCCCCGGCGCCGCCCCCCTACACGCCACCGGTACAGGCGCTGCAGACCCAGATATGAGGAGAGCCAGAGCTGACGCAGAAGCGTGAAATACTTCCATTTCCTTAAAGCCACTCTCCGTTTTGCCGGGGAAGTCGTGGGGGGTCGCGGCGGTCCTTCTCGTGATCAGGAACGCCACCGTGCCGGGGGAGTGACGCTTTTCTTTTTTTTCTTTTTTTTTTTAAAGGACAGGAAAAGCCAATGAGAGTCTGTTTACTTCCACTGTCAAGCATTCCCGTTACTGTCTGGAATCCTTATTATTTGATATTATTTGTATTTTTGGAGCCTGGGAAAAGGCTTTCAGAGGGCCGGGATTCAACCCGGAGCAGGAGGGGAGCGGTCTCTGTTTTCAGAATGTTTCTCCAGACAAAAAAAACAAAACACGGAATCACTTGATCTTAGATGAACACTTCTCCTGTAAATAAGCGGACATGTGTAACTTCTCTCTCTCTCTTTCTATCCTTCTCTCCAACTCACTCATTGTTTACAGTAAACGCGAACAAGGATTTTTACTGTTGATACTTTTATATACACGTAGTTTCAGTATGAAGCTTGTACTACTCTCTCTCTCTCTCTGTCTCTCTCTATCTGTCTCTCTCTCCTGACGTGAGTCAGGTAGCAGCAGTGCAGGTCCTGGTAGCCCTTCTGTACCGTACCGTACCGTGCTGTACCGTACTGTATTCTGGTGTTTGTGCTGACCTTTTTTGCATGAGTGTAGCCTCAGTCAAGTGCATGCATTCGATAGTGGCCCTGCACTACCTCTTCTACCCATCTGTCCGTCTGTCTGTCTGCAGGGTGGGGGGGGGCCCGTGTCTCCACGTGTTATTTTCAACCTGTCTGTCTGCACTGCTCTCAGGCCGTCTGTCTGTCTTCCTCCTTCCTGTCTCTCTCTCTCTCTCTCTCTCTCTTCTTTCCTTCCTTTTTATGCCTCTAGCATACTCACTAGCTGTGTTTCCATCCAACCACCTTTTCTTATTAAGGTTGTCCATGTCAGTCATCCAGGTCAAAGACTTCTTGGTTTGGTTAAAGACGTTTCACCTCTCATCCATTCGGGTTAGGGTTAGGTGTCACATGGTCCCAGGAGTGTCGTTTTAACATGGGCTGCATTAGACTGTCCAGAAATAACGTCTTCCTGAACCAGTCGTGATTACATTTTGAAAAGTTGCGTCTTTTCATTCAAGATACAAGATGTGTCATGTAAATGGAATTATGTGCAATACCTGCTGCACATAATTGCAGATTGCAGATATCTGTAATCCAGTTTTGACTATAGGCATTATGAAAGAGAAGTTACAGCATCGTCATGTTGCCCAGTCAGAACTGTAATTCAAGATATCTGTAATGGTCATTTTCATTAGGTGAAACGAAAAGTTAGAGATGTCTCATATCTCTAAACAAAATTCTGAATGTCTCAGTCATGTATCGTGGGACGTCTAGCGATGATGCGATGAAATGTAGGCAACGTTAGCAACGTGGAAGAGCAGCGACTTGACATTTAAAAGAGGCAATCTGTTTGCCAAAATTATTCACATCATGCTATTTCTGTGTTTTGCAGCATCTACATTTTCTTTTTTCGATTTTTTTATTTAACTGTTGCATGGAAACACGGCTTCTCTCTCTCTCTCTCTCTCTCTCTCTCTCTGTCTCTGTCTCTTCTCCAAACTGCCTTGGCATCAGGATGCCCACATGCCCAGGGGTTTTGTCTCATCGTGTCGTCTACTGTAACACCACATCCCTGCCCATGTTTTAAGAAAAAAATAAAATAAAATAAAAACGACAGCAGCTGCTCTCAAACTAAAAACCGGTTTGAGCGTAAAGAGCCCAGTGGTCAAAAATGCAGAGAAAAACACACTTTTACCCTATGTTAGCCTTTTTTTTTTTTTTTTTAATTCATTTGTTTCGATTAATTCCTTTTTTGAGTGTGTATATATGTTTTTATAGCACCTTTTAGCTTTGATATAGCTTTTTATATGTTTGTTTTTATGATGTGTATTTCTGTGCCAATCATGTAAAAAGGATGGTTTGTGTGATCCCACTTCAGTCTATATGTTTATATATATACATATATATATATATATATATATATATATAGTGAACATTTTTTGTCATGAATGTGGAGAAACTGAAGTGTGTTTGCGTGCAAATGCAAATGAGAAGTTTGTGTGTCAGCAGCGTTACATAGAATGTTTAATTAAAAGGTTAAAAGTGGGAACATTGACATTTATTGTTGTAGTGAAGCTAAAGCTAAAAGACAAAGGCTTTTTTTCACTCTGATTTACTCTTAAAGTGAGTATTTTGCTCTCATGTGACCTGAACCTCATGTAACAAGCATTTATTTATATGTGATCCATAATTTGAAAGCATTTTTGATCATTTTGTATATGGGGGGGGGCATAGCTGATTCTTGCCCTGTGGCCCTGCAGCAGGTTAACACGGCCCTGCTATCGAATCATTCCCTGTTGTACACTGACAAAGAAAATGTTTAAACCGTTTTTATTTTAAATGTTAAATTAGCAAAATCATTTCCATCAGACTAATGTTTTCTACGCTCGGTTTGCTTCTAACGTCTCCTCGTCTTGTCTGGTTTAAGAAAGACGACGCCTGACACCCCCGAGTTCATCTTTCTTTCCGCACAACTTCCCCCAGTGTGTTGCCACAGTAGCAGAGTGCCAATATGATCGGATTAGGTAGTGTGTGTGTGCACGTGTGTGTGTGTGTGTGTGTGTTTGCGTACGAGCAGCCACCCACTGCGTTCAAAGCGTAGCTGGATACATCATTAGGACGGCAGGAGCTCATTACTGCCTCAGCAGATCTACTGTAAAAAACTCACATTCTCCAAACTGTTAGAGATCCACAGGGCAGGAAGCTGCTATTGATTAGGAGGAGAGAGAAACTGTGTGTGTGTGTGTGTGTGTGTGTGTGTGTTTTGTGGAATTATCTGCTCGGGTTCAGCTCAGTTTTGATGATAGTCCTTGATGATAATTCAGCTCAAACCCCCCTCTGGTGGAGACAAATTGACTGTATGTGAAGATGACTTTTGTTATATTACGGCCACTTGAAAAACTTCACCTACTTAAGAGAAGCTTATATAACTTTTTTTTTTTTTCTAAACGGCAGCCACTGTGGGCGAAAAGAGACAATTACAGAAGTAAAGGAAAATTATTTCAGCTTTAGCACAAAGAGTCATGAAGTTATAAAGCAATATATCCATGTAAAGTTTGCTAAGCTTAGCAAATGTGGAGCAGCGTTCAGCTGTGGGGTCACACCAGACCAAGAAACCTCCGAGTGGATTGACTTGAGCAACACTCAATCCAATTTTTTTTTTCTCTCCAAAGAACCATGAGCAATTGGAGCCGGAAATGTTTTTGTACGTTTTTGACGATTGGTTGAGATTCTAACCTGTGATTCTGCTGTTCCTGCAGGACGCCCCCTTTCACGCTGATTCAATCTACCTCCTGTTTCTAGTTGTGTGAAATCCATTCAGGGTAGAAAAAGCATCTCTTTAGACCCCAGCTACACATATCTATCTTTTTTTTTTTTTTTTTTTTTTTTAGATTTTCATCTAACAAATTTCCAGAGAAATGTAGATTTGTGTAGTTGGGGCCTTATTTACTGTTCACAGATGACACAGCTCGTTAACCAGGCCAGTATGGAAGCAAGAAGAGGCTTATTAACGGCCAAATGTTTTACTGTGAAAACCATCTACCTGGACCTTATGGAAGAAGATTAGAGCCTTTTCTGGAATTATTGCACCCCCCCCCCCAGGGTCCTCTTATCCTTTTCAGTATAATGGATATAGGCCATGTAAAATTTCCTTTTGCAATTCCTCTCTTCTCTTTTGATTTTCATGTGTAAAAGGCATGTCATACATGACTTTTTTAACTTTAATTAAAGTTGCTTAATGATATTCTGGCACCAGAATTTACCATGACAAATTAATGGAATCAATCAGATATAAATGTAAGATGCTGTGTGGAAATCTTACCATTTCAGTTCAGATAGATGGCTTAATGACGGAAAACTTTTCATTTCACAGTACCAGTGAGGCTTAATTTTCTATTTCTCAATTTGCGTTTAGTCCTCTCTTAAATGTAAATTCTTTTTTGGCCTTTTTTTGCTTCCATACACACACAAACACACATTTGTACCAGTTGTTTGTGTCGTCTGCTTCGTGTGGATGATTATTATGACTAATCTTGTTATTATTTACTTGTTAATCATAGTGCTCACTAACTTTGTCAAACCCAGATGAAGCCGCGTTTGTGTGTGTGTGCGTGTGTGTGAAGGAGTGTGTGTGTGTGTGTGTGTGTGTGACAGCCTCCGAGGCGCCTTTTATAAGAGTGTTTTAATAGACTATGTGAGGTGTTAACACACATAAGATCTTTGTTTACTAAAGCTATCCAAATAATATATTGTATGCTCGTCATATCTTCTTAACAATGTGCACTATGTTTGCATGTACAGTTTTACAAAGGATGCACCAGTTCCTTTTGTTAAAAACTGAGTGTTTTGAAATATAAAAAAAAATCTATATGAAATTAACTGTACAAAATGGCCTTAAATCTCTGAAACGATTTTGAATTGTGCGATGCCTTCTTCAGAAAAATGAATTGTTTAAAGGAAGTGGTCGTTCTCTATTTTGTGTCAGTGTTTCTATTGCTTTCTAGTGTATTTTTTTTTTTCTTTGCACAAGTTCATTATGGAGAAAAAAAATAATCTTGTACTTTTTTGAAACCGTGATTAATCAGAGAAAGCATGGCTGAAGTACTGATTGTCTGATAATACATATTATAATAGATGACTATTTCTGTATCAAACTATGGATTTTTAAATAAATATTCATATCAAACACATCACTCATCTCCTTTACTTTATCTTCCCTGTGTCTTCAGCGATTAGTCCGCTTCATTCAGAGCTTATCAGGACTAATATCTGGTTTGCTCCCCTGGGGACGGACTGGCATTGAGCAAGGAACTAAAAGCTTCTCCAAAACATGAAAAACACATCACATTTATTCATCTCCAAGGCGTCACTGGCTCATCGCTCGGTTCCTTTGAACCAGTCGGATCCGCCACCCATTCCCGCTGCAAATTGAATCTTGTTCTCCGCCCGCTGAGTTGGCCGCAGTTCCCCCCAAAATGTAAAACTGAGAACGGCTCATTTCTCAGTTTTATCTCCGCAGTTAATTGGCACCGGTTTCAAGAGGCAATTAGTGAGAAATGTCAATGCCGCACGAACACAGAAAAAGCCACCAGTGTTTGTCTGCCGGGGGTTGATGCGGTTCTTCATCAGCTCTCAATAACTCGGCAGGACATTCGACTGGTGCCGAGTCCTGATTTTTCTACAGTGCTGAACCAGCTTGTTTTCTGTTTGTAGGAAGTTGCTGCACAATGTGACGCAAAAAAAAATCTACACTATTTATTATTATTTTGGTTGAAATATATTCTAGTTAAAGCATATTTTTAAATATTATATTCTTTTGAGACCAGGTGGCAATTTGGTTACAGGAGATTCCTTCCAAAAATCCTGCTCAGAATTTTTTTTTAAATTTTATTATTATATTAGACTCAGCATTTTATTTAAAACATACACATGCACCCAGTGTTATTTCATTGGATTTGTCTTTGAAAGTGTCCTTTTCCCCAACAAAAATGTACATAATTCATCTTTCAAATCTTGCCATGTATATAGCAAATGAGTTATTGGATTCGATACCTTAATTGGATTCCTTGACATTTTTGTCTTTATAGCTATAACAGAAGTAAAGTTTCTGTTTCCTGACCTTAAGTGTTTCTTTGGATGAATTTATTCTCTGGTCTCACCATCTATGTCAGAACTTGCGGTAAACTCCCATTTTTTTTTTATAAAGCACAGATATTAATCATATTGATCTTATCAGAACCAACTCTTGACAAGAAAGTGAACGAGCAGGGATGTCAAAGTGTTCTTTTACATGCAGAGCATCTATAATAATAATAATAATAATAATAAAAACACAAGCACTATTGTAATTTCTAAACTTTTCATGATGTTTATTCCCCTCAGAAGTATGGAAACTAACAACCGATAATGAAAGGAATTAAATGTACAGCACGATTTATTGTCGTTTAGCAGCATCTGATGCGACACAATGGAATATAATATCCATAAGTCTGCTTTAATATGTATGTAATTGAATTGAAATAGGACTGAGCTGCTGTTTACATGGTAACTTCATTAGTGCTCCTCACCTGCCTTTATATCTGGCAGACAATCAGCGCCGCCCCTGCACAACTCCCACTCGCCGCGCACGTGTCTCCGGCTCCTTAACGAACACGTGGCGAACGCCGCGCGTTGATTCGCCGTCGCCGTCAGGTTGTCGCCGTGGTAACAGTGTGCTCCCTAGAGGAAGACGGAGCATCAACAACATATGGATTTGGTGGCAATTATCTTCTTGTGGAGCAACACGGACAGTGTCAACAGTAGCATGTTTTTATAAAGGTCCCATTTTTTACACAATGGGTTTTATCTTGAAGTTATGATATCCCTAACAAGCTTTATTTAACTGATTTAAATGGCTGTGACATCACAACTTCACAGCTCAATTTAAGGCACACTTTCAGATTATAGGATTTATCTGAATAAATGCAACACTTAACACTTATACACAACATAACCATTTCTCTGGAACAGATGATCCCTCCCACCTACCAGGTGTGGCCTATCAAGATGCTGATTGGACAACGATTATTACAGGTGTGACTGAAACATGCAGTGTTTTTTAGTTGTATTTCCACTCGTTTTTGAAGAATTTTTTAGAGAAATGGGTGTTTTGTGTATGTAGAAAATGTTTTAGATCTTTGAGTTTAATTTACCATTTTTTATGTGATGTAATATATTGCATGTTTAGTGGATATGGTGCTCATCATTTTGCAAGAAACATACTATAAATATGACAGTGGAGGATTGTGTTGGAGGTGTCTAAGTAATGAAAAGCAGTTTGTACACTTGAAATTACAGGAATTGATGGCTTGTCCCGTGCAAATAAAGCAAGGTTATCCACTGTAAAAGCATTGGCTGATTGTGACAGGTGCAGGATGCAATATGCGGCCGGTGTCCCGCCGTCGACAGAGGCCGCCGATCAATCTCCATCAGCCCTATCGAGATCCGCGTCAGGTGCTGGCCCCCCTCGTTTTTTCTCGCCTTCATAAACGGGCTCATAAATTTAGAGAGCAGAGAAAATGGGCTGATGAATTCGCCTTATTACACGGCCATATTTGCATATATTTGCAAAACAAATTCACTCTGGCTGGCTTTTTACATTCAGGCCCGCTGCTGAAGAGATCACGCTTGGAATTGCTGAATTGAAAGGATTTAGTGAAGCGAAATATATATATATATATATATATATATATATATATATATATATATATATATATATATATATATATATATATATATATATATATATACTTACTATCACTTACTATCTTACAATTCCAACATCTGGTTAGTAATCCTGAGTTTAAAGGATCAGACTCTTTATGCACTATATGAACATTTTAATTATTCCATTTTATGTTTCGCCTAAATCAAAGTTTTTGGCCCAAGTCAGGATAAAATAAAAATAATAAAAATTCAACAGCTTTTTTTTTTATAATGGCGGCAACAAATCTTAAAATAATTTTCTACTGGTAAGTGATAAGGATTTTCAGGCTATAATTTTTTATAGTAATAATATAGTAATTAAATTTCAGAAGTTATACTTTCATGATAATTTAATATAAAGTGCTGCGCATATCAATAAATTAATTGATTAATAAGCAGTTCTGTAGCTCACCAGGTAAAACAGCTAACAGCTAACTGTTGTTGCTGTGAGCTAAATCCCTTTGTTATTTTTAAGCCAGAAATGCAAAAATAAACGCTTTTTTGAGAAACTTTTAATTTGAGAACTGGAGAGAACACGACGCCTTCGTCTTGAAGTTGGACTTTATGTCCGTTTATCTCCTGTACAGGTGAGTTAAGCTTCATTTTTCTGTCGACATGTACGTCGCCATGAAAACGGTGCTATCTGTTAGCATTATGCTAACAGCGATCAAACTGTGTTTGAGTGGTTCTGGTTGATTAGCTCGTTGTTGTTTTATTAAAACAGTGATTTGTCGCTGTGTGTTGAAGTGGCTTGTTTATTTTCATTTATTAGTTTAGACGCTGTTTTTTTTTTATTATTTTAAACGTAGAAAGTTGGACAAACCGCCGGTGTTTCGGGTTAAAGAGTGACCGTGTTAACTGGTGACTTCCGGTCTAAACGGTTGCCCGTGGTGACGGAAAATAAATATAATAAATAATTAAATAAATATAGCTTTAGTTTTTATAGTTATTTGATGTTTTTGCATATTTTAAAGTGTCCAAACAGGATTTAAAACAGGTAATGAAGAGAGTATATTTTTTGCAAATTTGCAGTAGTGTAAATGGGATGAAAAAAAAAAAAAAAAAAAAATTCCCGTTTAAATATGTGCTCAGCATCCAATTTTTGCATTAAACTGTAGATTAAATTCATGCCAGAAAGTATTAATAGTGAAGGGTTGAACCACCATTCTGGTGAGAAGTCTGCACCTGGATCATCAAATGTCATGCTTTTATTTTGTTAGTTTAGCAAACATGAAGGAGGCAGGTTTATTGACCTGAAACTGCAGTCAGCCAGCAGAAGAGTGATATGGACATCAACATGCCAATCACTGGACACTGTGTTTGACTTAAACCTGACTTGGTTTGTCATACATGGAGGCAGTGATAATCTCACAAGATAGGGATAGTCAAAAAATAAAATAACGTTGCATCTTTTTTCTCCCGCTTTTTCCCTTTCTGCAGAAACACGAGCATGTGCATGCTCCAGGCGTCTATAAATAGCTTTCCCGGCGTCCCTGGAGGCCAAGGGAGGAGATGGATGGATTGATTGAGGGGCGAGGAGAGGCAGAGTGAGAGAAAGGTGCTAATATCACTGTCAATCAACATCTGATGCAACGCCAGCAGAGAGGGAAAAGCGAGAGAACGCGTCGTAACAAAGTGTGACTAACGCTGCGAAGACACAAACATACACACACACGCACACTCACACACACACTCCACAGTGGAGTAAGACTGCTCATTAACCACAATACAACAGTACATTAAGGCGACGGATTCAAAGGTACCTGGAGAAAATGAGCAGCATGGAGGGGAAATGTAATCACGATTTAATGAACCTATTTTTATGTGTGTGCCCGTTAGTTATAATAATAATATGCATAACGTTACAATGCCATTCAATGCAATACAATATTGTGCTCAAAATGTAAGAAAATGAGCCCAGTTTCCATCCATACTGTACTGACACAAGAAGTGATTCCTCTGGCCCTTAATTGTTTAAATACTTATTCACCAAATGATTATGTGGTAATTAGTTGAGACAAAAAGGTCGTGTGAGAGTTTTTTTTTTTTTAATCCTTTAAAAAGACTTGGAAGTCTAAATGCTTGAGTAAGTCTAATGAACACTGTGGTTCTGTCTGTCAACCAGGGTCGTAATTATGTTCGCTTGTCACTTCCTGACAGTCTGTAGCTTAGCAACCTGCCACAGAGACGGTGCTAAAGTTGGATCTCATTTAAATATTCCCTTGAAATAAGAAAAAAAAATAATAAAAAAAAGGAGGAAAAAGAACCAGGTTGAGTTGATGCATCGCTAAATGCAGAGTTCTGAATCTGAAGTTTGGGCGTCAGGATTTTCGTGTCTCAATCACACACGTCCCCTCACAACTTGGTGTCAATAATTACAATAGTCAAACTTTCGCAGACAGCAAGCCAGCAATGAATGTGGGCAGATTGTATAATTACTGTGTGCCTCTAATGAAACAAAAACACATGTTTTGGCCACCCCGCCCACTGAACTCCCACCACTTTTATATATATAGAACATGTTTCTAATGTGCTGTAATTGTTTCTTTAAAGGTGCTAGGAAACGGCACGGATGGTGTGTTCAGGTTCAACAGAAGCGTGAGCAATGCATGACTGTGATTCCTATTTAAATTTTTTTATATCTTCTTTATGCAATAATGGTCTCGAACGATGCAATTTGACTCACTTTTCCTTTCTTACTTAGTCAAGTAATCATTGAAAGTGAATGATCTGATCACTGTTTTCCAGCCTAACAGTCCACAACCCAATGGTTACCAATTCACTAAACTAGAAGACCAATTAAACCAGAACACATTCAGATTTGAGAATCTGGAACCAGATCATTTGGATATTTTTTCCCTAAAAACAACTCAAATTGGCTATCAAAATAGTTGGTGATTATTGTAATAGTTGTAAATTATTCTACTAATAATCAATACAGCTCTAGTTTCAGGTTTGATCCAAGCTTGACTGTGATCGCTTGCCTAATGAAGTCAACTATTTCCTGTCAGAGTAGATCAATAAACTACTTTGTGAATCATAATCAACACAGGAGATAATCAACAAACTGATCATGAGAAACAAATGATTAAAATCTCAAGATAATGGGGGGGTATTATCACGTTGTCTCTATATCCATTTCTCGTTAGTCCACAAATAACAACAATGGGGCTGAGTGAGATAAAATGCCAGCTTGGCCACTCGGATGAATAATGTTTTATTGTGCTTGCTGTGTTTTCACACACACACACACACACACACACACACACACACACAGTACATACAAGGCCTATTGTTCCCCTAAGCTGGCTTGATATATTATGCATCATGGCTAAGCTTTGCTGTGTGGCTCTAATTGTGTCTTTACACCTCAGCCAGCGATGCATTATGCAGTGAGACAGGAGGTGGCTGCATGGAGGTGCCAGGAGCGTCGCTCTCCTGCAGCTTTTCTGTGTGAGGAGTCAAGAGGTGAGTGGGGAATTTCTAATGCGGAGCCTTGGCTGCAGCGGTTGTGACACATGAAGGTGTGGGAGAGTGTGTGTCCCCCCTCCCCAACATGTGAATTTCATATGTGTGTGTGTATGTTGACATAGGGACACCACATGTGTGTAGGAGGCTGAATGATGGACAGTGGCTGGAGTGTCTCAGGGGTTAGAGGATCATCAATCAGTGATAATGTCACTTTTACTGTCCGCTGACTCCACACACTTGTGCTGGTTTTATGCTCTTCCTCTTAACAGGAAACACTGGACACTGGTAACTGTTAAGAGGTTCCACAAAAAAACCCACTGATTCTTATTTTGAATAAAATGACTGGTTCATATTATACTCTATTTCTGCCAAGTCAGTTCTGTTAGAGGCAGCTAAATGTTAAACTGGACCTTTAAAGCCGCAGTGCAGTGCTCCTGTCTCCATCTGCTGGTGATGACGTTAATTACACAAACAGAGAGGAAGAAAGAAAAAAAAGTTGGATAGAGACACTGATAACCCGCCACATCGTTTGCAGCCTGTTGTATCTTTGTTTGTCCTCTGTGGATCATTTCTTCTCTTTTTGTTTTTGACCACTGCCACTTTTAGCACTCTTGTGTACTGTAGAAGGCATTTGTTTCATCAAAAATCTTGGCTTGCTGTTTACAGTCTTTCTGCCTTGCCAAGAGTTAGTTTAGCATCTCCTAATTGACCGCAGACCATGGAATCATTCAGATCTCCAAAACAACAGAATTTCGGTTTCATCTTTAAACAAAGCACACTGCGCTGGAAGCAGACTGCAGCGAATCTCTACAGGATGAATGATTCCACTCAGAGCAGCTCCTCATCTTCATGTCAAGTATCTACTGTTCATGTTTAACTTGCTAATATGGCTGAGTGTTCTTAAATACAATAGTTACAGATTAAAATGTGGTCATGTTTATACTCGTGCTTATATTAAACTGTAGTTTAAAAATTAAATAAAGCAAACATAAAGAGTTTAAATACATTATTTTAAATGGATTTTAGTCATGTAACCATGTCAAACACTCTACTTTCCTGCTCATGTGTGACATGTTTTGTCCTGCTGTGCCCTCAGGTGGTGGAGGACTCTACGGCATCCAGAAGGAGTTCAGATTTGCCAAACATGGTCCACACGGAACCTTTCTTAAGGTCTCCAGATTAGGTAATAATGCAGTGGTCATGGTGCGCTATATGGTGACAAATGCACCTTCATTAGACTTCTGTGGATATGTGGTTCCTGCACAGTTGGACACTTCATTAGCATTATACAGTGAAATCATTCAAGACAAACACATTTTACATTCTACAACTGATTTAATATATAATTCAGGAAAAAAGATAAATGTTTTACCATGTTAATAGAGATCTATGGGTCCAACACAAGCTTAATGCAGACAAATGAATGACTTTGCTTTGTTGCTATTGCCCAGATTTTGTAAAATGCCTCTCATTGTATCTATGGCATGTTGGCATACAGTTGTACTTTTTATTAATTATGGATAATTTGATCAATTCAATGATCAATTAAGGCCTATTATTAAAACTAAACATTATATTTCTCGATTATTAACACACTCATTGAAGGAACAATCCATTCATTAGTTGGTCTCGGGCCTTTTAAAGGTTGTTTAAGTGAGAGATGAAGCTGGGCATCCCATGGTTGCTATGTTTGCCTCCAGGTGCATCATTCAACCTACAGCAGCTTATATAAACTCAACATTTAAACAAATCATCTACAAAACCTCGCACGATCGAGAGACATGTTTTTTTTGAAGGTGCACTCCTGCAAATTCCACATTTCCAACTGAGGAATTCTCACATTCTGTCAAGGAAAGACAAAAATCAAACTTCCGTCATGGACCATGTGAGCCTGTCTTTTTTAATATGTGTTATTTTTACATAACACAATGAAAACAGACATATAGAGAAAAAAGATTTTGGTAGAAGTAAATGTTTTTTTTAATATGTTTTATGGTGTTTTAGAGCCGAGCAGCAGGCTATTAGACTATCAATTTAGAATACACCATGCAGTATGTTAAACTTTAATTAGAGCATTGTAAAGCAAAGTTTAATAATTGATTTTAGTGTTAGTTTAATTTAAAAAATGACCCATTTAAGAGAAAGTTGTCAGTAACAGTAATTAATGCTCAACAAAAGAGTAACTTTAGCAATTTATACAGAGGTCATCTGTAATAGTAAAGAATTAAACGGATATTATTAAATATATTATTGAATCCATAATATTACATATGATCTTTGTCTTAATGTACAGCCTAAAATGTTGTAAAAGCTGGAGCATATAATACTTAAGCAGACATTGTAATTTCACTGTAGTTTTTTCATTATTATTAACTTGATCTTAATCACGCAGATGTGATTGTTGTGTGTGAAAAATCTGAATGGGTACAAAACAAAATCTGAGGTTTCCATGGTTACCGTGGTTGTGTGCATCATTTATATATGTTATCATTCAAAAAAAAAGAAAATACAAACTAATGTTCCTACTTTTACTCATTTGACATCTTGACACTAGTAAAAGGTTCAGTGATGGACGACAATCACAAACTAAACTTGCCTACATGTTTTCGATTTAAATTTTCGCACTTCAAAAGTAAACCAATAGACTGCCCTGATATAAGGATCCCCTCCATCAGTAATGTACAGACAAAGATCAAACATATATAAATCATATTACTAAACCATATCTGCAGCAAGGCCAACATTCTAAATTCCAACTAAGAAAAACTATTGAATTTTAACCCAGACTCGTGTGGTGGGTCAATCTGGTCCTGTTGATGAAGGGATTTAGGAAACAACTGAATTTAATAAGTTGAAAGCACTAATCAGCCTAATATGTTAATTAAGTAAAGAAAGTAAAGACAGTCTTAAGAAAAAATTAAATATCGTTTGCAGGATAAAATCACTGTACATGTAACGCCTCATTCTAGCATGTGTGTGTGTGTGTGTGTGTGTGTGTGTGTGTGTGTGTGTGTGTGTGTGTGTGTGTGTGTGTGTGTTGTTGCAGTGTGACAGGCCTGTCCATCTAAAAGAACACAACTACTGCATCAGGAGGAAGATCTCGCCTCGCCTTGCCGAGTGTTCGAGAAAGGCTCCACAGTGTCCATGCTGCAGAAATGACAAGGTTACACTTCCTGTTATTATTATCTAGAATTAACAGAAGGCTTATGTCCAGAATGCCTGGAGAAATACAGGAAAGTCCTACTGGATAACATGCAGTGGATCTAACAGTGAGTTTTCTTTTGTGAGATTAAAAGTGTTTTTACTGCTCTTCCCCAGGAGCTAAAATCAAACCCTTCTCAGAAAAGAAAGTGGACCTCCATGGCCCCTCCAGAGTCGTCCTCTCAGCCCTCGGTTCCAGGGGTTCTGGGTTTGGTCCCGGCAGCTCCCTCCTGTGTTGATCCTGCTGAGTTGCCGGCGGCCTCCAGCGTGGCCCCCAGCAGCGCCCAGCCGCCCCCTGCTGCTGCTGTGCAGGATGACAGCCCCCTCAGGATCCACAACCGCTTGGTGGAGGACTACCAGAAAATCTACCACGGAGTGGTTGACGAGATGCTGAGGTGTGTCATCGTTTATCGGCTTTACCACGTGTGGACGTTTTGATCATGCGTGTCCTTGCTGTTTCATTTACGATCCTCCCGCCCTCTCACAGGTACGAGGACGGCAGGCCGCGTCCGTACAGTTTGGAGCTGGGACGTCAGATCAAGCAGAAGCTGTGGGAGCGGCTGAACCGACCGACCTTGACCTGCTGCACCAAGGACGGCGTGACACGTGTGGACTTTTCATATGGGGCCGGGGTAAATCCACCCCATTATGACGTAGACGTGTCCGAGGAACCTGAACCTGTGGTGCAGCCACAACAGGAAGAAGCCCGGCCCTAACGCTGAAAGTGGCCGTAACACATGTGTATAAACTTATATATAAATGTTCTGTAAATAGTTCACCCTGGTGCATTTTATTAAAAACCACTGAGTGTGGAATGTGCCAGAAATGAATCAGAAATACTGCACAAGGACGGTGACTAAAACCTGGTTCATTGGAGCATCTTAGTACTTTACAAAAAAATGTCTGAACCATATTCACTAATAAATGGTTAATACAATCCTACACCGCCCCAGTGTAGGATTCTTGTGTCACCTTTATGTTGAAAACACACATTATCTGCTACGTTGATACCAATCCTGGTACCTGTAACACAGGGATTAGTCAATTAATAGATTAGATGACAACCGTTAAATTAACCATCAACTATTTTGATAAGAAATGATCTGTTTTAAATCATTTTTTAAGCATAAAATGACTAAATTCCTTGATTCCAGTTTTCAAAATGTTAGTTATTACCTAAACTGAATCTCTTTGGGTTTTGGAATGCTGGCCCGACAAAAAAAAAAGACATTTGATGAACACTGATCAACATTTGTCACAATTTCTAACATTAATAGAGAAATAAACTATGACAATAAATAATAAAGTTTATAGAAAATCCACATGAGCTCATAAATTAATCATAAACTACATCTTATTAGTCGCTGAATGACGTCATCTCCTAATTTGCATAATTGCCCACCTGTAATCGTAATGGACGCTGTGGGTTAGAGAGGAAAACCCCGTGGGACAAAAAAGTGAGTAAAAACACCCTAAAAATCTTTATTATTGCAACTGAACTCCCTCCTGTTGCTTCATGCTTTATTTATTCATTTATTTTTATCATGCCATTGAACCGACCGTCTCTTCTTAACCGAATTAACGCGTTGTCGACATCCGCGTTACATAAATCAATCCAGCCTCTCATTGTACACCACAGTTTCCTCTACTTTGAAAATGGACATGAACTGTGATGCTTCAACATTTTCTGTCAGTTTCACCCTTAGTTAGTGGATGAGATGGTGAAGTGTGGTTTGGTACCGAGTTATGCTTTAAACAGCTATTTGACTTTAATTCCATGTCTTTAAACAATAAAACCAACTCAGCTCCATAAATCAGCTCCACTTGAGACTTCATGTTGCATTGATCATTTTATTCCAAACTCTACATAGGATTGTACCAGCCTGTGAGCAGCTACAGCTGGAAGGAGATGTGGAACACTTGAACACACCACGAAACAAGGAGAAGAACTGGCAAGAGACTCTGAAGGAGGAAAATCTTGATAATGATCATGTCACATGAAATTTCCCAGCTTTGTTCAACCCCCGAAAAGTCTCAAAGCTAATCTGAACAAAAATCAGAGCACAAAAACAATGAAAACTGACATTATGTGCATTTCAATAATATAACTGAATACAAGCCCAATCAGGTCCTGATGAGTTGTTAACTTCTTATTTTCAGGGGGGGAAGACATGCTGATGGTAAAGTAGCAATATTGGTATTAGAAATAAATCACAAAACAAATAAAATATGAAAAACCATCTGTGAATCACCTACAGTGGATCTTTATACTATGGCTTTAAATAAAAAGGTGTATATTTATTTATAAAGTTTGGTGAAATGGCTCGACAAAAACTCAGATGTCTTACAATATGGCTGCGTCCTATTTGGTCTCTTTAAGTTGTATTCACAGCCATTCCAACAGAGCGTGAACTATAACTGATTATTTACATTTATCGTACAAAACAGTTTTTCATAAGAAAACGTTGCATCAGATCCCGTCCTGTTATACTCTTACAGAAAATCTCAAAATTACACATATGCTGCTGTAGAAACAACTTTTATATACAGGTAATTTATATTTTTATATCAGCTGCGATGCTCATTCAACTTCATCCTGAACACAGTTCGTTGACAGAACATTTAAGATATTTCTGTAAAACAGGACTGCAGGAATTCTCCTGAGACCCTGTTTGAAGTCCCTGACCCCAGCAGCAGGTCACCACATGAACCTCTGCGTGGCGGCGCTGTCCGGCCACTGGAAGGTCCTGACCAGGAAGACGTAGATGGTGGCGGCGTTGACCACCGTGTACAGCGCAAACTCCGCTGCCAGCCTGGGGAGGGACGGCAGGGGCATGTGCAGCCGGTACATCAGGTACGGCACGATGAAGTAGCGGAACTCCAGCAGCTTCTGGGGCACGGTGGCGGCCAGGAGGCACGTCAGGAACGCCAGGCCCCAGAAGAGCGAGCGCGACCTGAGGGAGTCCAGGAAGTTCCAGCCGGCGAACACGTACACGGGGACGAGGGCGTAGCGCGCCAGCTCGTGCCGCAGGAACAGCCTCCTCCACACGTAGAAGGGGAAGTGGCGGTTGTCGGCCAGGAGGTACTTGTGCACGTAGGTGAGCTTCCACACCAGCAGGAGGCAGACGCCGCCGACGGCGAGGAAGAGGAGCGGCCGCTTCCTCATCGTCTGCAGGAAGCGGACGCCGCGCTGGTAGCACAGCGACACAGGGAGGGAGAAGAAGAGCGAGAAGGAGAAGAAGTAGAAGAGCTGCGGGGCATTGAGGCACGCCTCGTGGCTCGTCCTGTCCCCCACCACGATGCTGCCGTTCAGCGCCACGAACGCCAGGAAGCCGGCGGCGACCGCCGCGTATGGCCATGCCGCCAGCAGCACCGCCCTCACGTGTCCGGGGGAGGTGAAGAACTCCAGCGAGAAGAGCAGGACTCTCCTGGCCCCGCCCAGCGTCAGCGGGATCTGGCTCGGCTGGGGGGGCTTGTCGTCCCGCTTCTTGGAATGCTCCGCCCGCCAGGCCTCGTCCATCCGGGCGGCCACCAGCGTGCCGGCGCAGAACGCCACCCAGACGACGTTGGTCTGGCGGAAGAGGACGGCGCAGACGCCGAGGAGAGCCGAGGCCTTGTGGCAGCCGTACAGCGTCATGAGGTAGGCGAAGAGGATGAAGAAGGTGGAGCCGGCGTCCGTGTAGTACAGGAAGTTGAAGAAGTAGAGCACAGGGAAGGTGGACAGGGACAACGCCGACAGGACCCGGCGGGAAGCCGTTCGCGTCTGGAAGAGAAAAAAAGACGGGATCAGGAGGAGCGAACGCCGGCGTGGAACGCTCCGAGCCGTGAAACGTACCTTCTCCCTGACGTGCAGCTTGCAGAGCAGCAGGTGGAGCAGGTAGAGGTTCCCACAGTTAAACAGCAGGTTGATGAAGCGCAGCATCGCCGTGGAACACACCACCTGGCCCGTCAGGTCGGCCAGCCACGCCACCGGCTTGATGACCCCCACGCTGACCAGGTACAGGCCCGGGAGGGTGGTGATCATCGGGTCCCACTGAAGGATAAAACTCATTTATAATTTATTCATGACATTAGAGTACTGTTACATTCATTAGTTTTTAACCTTAATTAATAAAATTATAGAAGGGTAGATGTTATATATGGTTTATAGATATGTTATATATAAACTTATCTTAAGTACAAGCAAATAACACATTATATCCAACACATATGTATGTTTATTTTGATAATGATGCAACCTTCGAAAAAATGACTAATCAAAATTAATACCAAAAATATTAAAATACTTAAATACATGAAAGTGAGATAATGAATACAATTATTACCACCTGTATATTTAGAAACGCATACATTTGTTATTTTCTTTTTATTTGATTAACAAATACATATTTGCACATAAACAAAAGTAGTAGTATTTATGTTTTAAATTTATTGTATTCTATGCTGATTTCTTCACTAAGACAAAGCTATTTGACAATTTATTTTTATATTATAAAATTTTGCCTTTTTCTGCACATTTTCTTTTCAAATTCTATACTCATGTCTTTAGTTAAGCATAGGCTACATGAGCAATCTTTTATCGTCCTAATAATTATTATAAAAATGTCTTTAAATTTTTAACCTTTTTTTATTTTTTAAAAGAAAAACAAATTGGTTTAAATAGAAAATTATGTATCAAATAATTCGATTTTGATGTTTTTAGGCTATATCACTCTTATTTTACCCATTGTCCACAAACTCACCTGTTGGATATATGCTAAATATAATGTCAGATTAATGTTGTTTAAAATGAGCTGTAAACGTGAATAAAACGTCCAGCCATCTGGCCTGTATAATGGTGTTTCTACTGGTGTTTTAGTGTATGAGGGATGGAGATTAAAATCTCTGCGAGCTGCAACAACAGCTGGAGTTAATCCGCTCAGCAGCAGCACTCACAGCATGACGACTTTTTTATTTATAAAATAAAAAAAGTCACTTTACCTCGTTGAATTTCCCGTGACAGTATTTCTGGGCCTGCGGGACGTGGAATATCTCGTCCATGTACGGCTCCCTCTGCTCCCGGGTCACTTTGGAGAACAGGAGGCAGGAAACCAAGAAGTTGGTGCTGCACAGCGCCGTGAACACGTAGCCTTCAAACCTCTCCATGGCGACGGCGGAGAGGCCGGAAGTTAAGTTAGCGGCTAGGAGCTGCGGTTGTAACGCATAACGTCAATAAATGTGAAAAAAAAAATGAAAATAACAAATAAATCACTATACGGCCTTAAATCTGAGAGAAACCACTCGAAATCCGCCTCAGTGTTGTCAAACGGAACGTTGACAGGAAGTGGCGGTCCGTCCGTTAACAGGCTCGGTATGAAAACGTTTTTTTGGTTCCTATGTCCTATATTACATCGCCTCCTTTTATATTTCTCTCACGCAAATAACCACAATAATTAAATTATTGTGTATCTAAAGATAGAATCCGCAATGTAACCCCCTACGAGAAAGAAAGAGGCTCTCTTCATTCGTAATGAAGAGACGTAATTTGCGTTTTATTAATAATAATTAGTTGAAAGACACTAGATACTATATTATTTTGAAAGTACACACACATGAAATAATAAAGCACTAGTAAAAAAAATATTGCAGTATATTATTATGAACATAGGGGCGTTCGCATTCATTTAAAACTATATTATTATTCACAGTGCTACGTTCAGTTTAATGTAGCACGTGTGTTAAATAAGCCTACGTAATATATTATAATAAATTAATACGGGACTGTTGAATAAAAGCATTTATTTCTTATAATTGCGTTTTAAAACTAAAATATTAATTTTGCAGCCAGGGGCAAACATCTGGCAAAACACCGGAAATGTTTAAGAAAGCGAAGAAGAAGAAGTGGTGTCACCGTGTTATGGTTCCCCCTCTTGTAGAGACGTGCAGACGCTGAGTTATTTGGATATTTTTCTCTCTCATTCTGTCCTACGTTATTCGACATGCGGTTAACGCGGGAGCTCGAGCTTCACCCGCAACATCACGTGACTCAGCTGCTTTTCAAGGAGGTGAAAAACGCCGCCGGGTTGAGGCAGAACGCGATGGAAGGAAAAATACACGCGGCGTTGATCAACCCCACGATGGTGAGAATCCAGCAAAGCTCAACCTGACTCGATGGTTCCCCCTTCCTGTCTGAGTCTGTGGTTCTGTTCACAGCTGCTGGACCCGTTCCAGGTTCTGGTGGCTGCCAACAAGGCTGTTCACCTCCAGAAAGCTGGAAAGATGAAGACGAGGAGTTTATATTCAGAGATCATCTTCAACCTCTCACCCACTAATAAAGTAAAGATTTCACCCATCTATGTATTTTTTGGTAATACACATTTCACAATTTTACTAATGCATATAAGTAATATATTTATACTTATATTAAGTAATATCCAGTTTAGAGGTACAGTATCTTAAAATTGTTATTTATTGATGGAAGCTTTAATTCAGGATAAATATATATATATATTTTTTTACTTTGGCCAGTTTAACAAGTTTTCATGATGGTGACTGCTTTGAAATTTGCCATATTTCAGGTTTCAAAAAATCATCAAAACTACATGTTTGACATAAGTTATATTTAATAAAAAAAAAAACAGCTATCGAAAAGCGGAAAAAAGGTTCTCTAAATATGATTCTTGAATCACTTTCTTGTAGTAAGTGATAAAGCCTTTAGGTTATAATGTTTTATACTAATTTAGTATAAATTTCACAAGTGATACTTTAATGATATTTTAATTTAAAGTGCTGTGCATATCAATAAGTTCAATTAATATGTAGCCAAATATAAATGATGTTCCAGGATCTTGGTTAGTTTAACGTCTGCCTTTACTAATGCAGATTTCAGAGGCCTTTAAAAGTTTTGGGATCTCGGACGGGGACGGTTCCGTCCTGGTGGTCCTGGTTCACGGCGAAGACGAGTCACAGCTGGTGTCAGAGGTCACGGCCATGGTGGAGGGGCGGCAGGTTCCGGTGGAGGAGCTTTCATCTCTGTCTGACCCTGCAAAGATCAAAAAGGTACTCAACAAATCAAAAGTTACTTCAGTTTATGAAGAATAATTCAATACATTTTTCACTCTGGTTCAATAGACCAAATAATTAATCAAGAAAATAATGTCACATAGATATAGTTATAAATGGTCATTAGGTGCATACTGATACCTTATTTTGAAGTTGTTGAAGTTAATGTATTTCATACTACTTTTCTATAATGTACCCATATTTTGTGTCTCATTTCAGCTGTACAAAGTCACTCCACAGGAGGAGAAGTGTGGGACTCTGCTGGATGCAGTTGTCTGCAGAATGGCCACCAAGGACGTCATGTAGCTATAACAAAAAATATCTATATTTTTTAATAAAAGGATTGTTTAAAGTCAAATGTGCATCAATTTTAGTGAGTTTTCTGCTGCGGATGTTGATTCAACACATTATTGAATCCTAAATTGCATAGTGTCACGAATCATCCTAGATATAAAAAATGTTTTAAATAACCTTGAACGTGGATATATAAATTCTTTTCAACAGGGCAGAAGTTAGGGTTATAAGAATATTTCCGGAATAAGACGAGATGAGATAAAAGTAAATTACACTTAAATTTGTTACTGAATGTATATGGTCTTTCATTTGTTAAATATTGATCATATAGTTTGTATATATCAACTGATTTACTCATTTCCAGACAAACAAATATAGCAGAAACAATCAGACTCAACAAACATTGACAGAAACTACATTGATTTCTTTATTCTGAATTGACAAGTAATATTTTATCTTTACATTTTAAAGGGGCACAAAATAGCAAAAACTTTTATTAGAATTAGTCACATAGTGTTAAAGTTCATGTGAAATGGAAAAAATTATTTCCTTAGTGTTAATTGTAAATTATTCATGTATTAAAATATTATCCTGTGTGTTGGTTATATAAGAAAGTCCATAACCTTCCATCCATTTTTTTGGATATGAAATGTTAAATAGTGTAATGGAAAACCTTTTTAGGAGAGTTGATCTATCTGGAACCAAGTTTTTATTATTACACCACATGACAGGTTTGACCTTCTCCCATATGTCTCGTTTAATTTCCGTCAATCCGGGAAATCGGCGAGTTCGTCTTTGCCGACGTTCCCTCCGCTGAGGACGCACACCACCTCCTTCCCGCCCAGGTCAGGGATCCGGTCATTGACGACGGCGGCGAAGGCGGCGGCGCCCGACGGCTCCACCACCAGCCCCGCCCCGTAGAGGGCGGACACTGCCGCCCGGATCTCGTCGTCGCTCACCAGGACGACGGCGTCCACGTGGCGGCGGCACAGCTCGTAGGGCAGCGAGCCTGGAGGGACGGGACAAGTGGGCTCAGGATTATACGTAGGATTTATAGAAAGGTTCCAGGAGGACGTCTCGTACCTGCGAATGGTGGCGCCAGCCCTGATGCGACGCTTCTGGTTTCCATGGCGACGGGCTTCTTCTCGATGAAGCTTCGGTACATGGTGCAGGCTTCAAATAAAACACAGAGGATGAGTTTCTAAGTCAAACGAAGCCCTTTTGATGGATATTTCTCATATTTTAGCCAAAACTGACAAAACATGTGGTGTAATCCTAAAACAGGGATGGGCACTGCTGGTCCTGGAGGGCCGGTGTGGCTGCAGGTTTATGTTTCAACCAAGCAAAAACACACCTGATTCTACTAATGAAGGTCCAGAGTCGTAGTAATTAGTAAATCAGGTGTGTTACTGCCTGGTCTGAACAAAAACCTGCAGCCACGCCGGCCCTCGTGGACCAGGAGTACCCACCCCTGTTATAAAACCTGGTAACAGATAGTTTGATTCTTTTAAAAAAGGTTTTAAGAAAGTTAAAAGCACATGCTATTAATTAGTTTTATATTCTAGGTGGATTATTTATTCATAATTTATGATTCTTGTTTGGCATTTTGTGCCAAAAATCTCCTAAAATTTTAATTTTGTAAGAAAGAGTTTACAAATAGACTTCAAAATTACAACACTCACACATCGTTGCCTTAGGCACCATAAGCCATATTTCATTGTTTTTTTTACTTTTACATTACAAGCTGGGCAAATGGTACCCAAGAAATTGTAATTGTTTAATTTGATAATTATGATTCATAAAATGCTTTCAAATGTATAAAAGTATGTGTTAGACAATGTTGAACATGCAATATTGGGCAACACGATAATTTAATTTAATCTTTGAGTATTATTTTTTTTCTTTGCTCCAGCCATTTATTTCTTTAGTTAGTTAAAAGTAAAGCTCTGCATCAGTTCCTTTGTCTGTAGGTATTCACCTTTACATGTATGAATTGTACGTCACACCGCTGTGAATTGTGGGTAATGTTAAACCCCGGTAAACTTAGCTTGAACACACCGCCTTCTGGTTCCACGCCGTAGATCCTGGTTCTATTGCATCCGGACAGTTTGATGGCGGCGGCGACCCCCGCTAGCAGCCCCCCTCCACCGCAGCACACCACCACCACATCTGGGTCGGGCAGCACCTCCAGAACCTCCAGACCTAAACTGAAACAAGGCGGGGGGGGGGGGGCGTCAGGTCACGTGGTTCCGACCTGGCTCCTACGAGTCTGGCCTGGACCGTACTGTACCTGGCGTGTCCCGCGATCAGGTCCAGGTCGTCGTAGGAGTGCAGGAAGGTCATGTCATCCGTCTCAACGCAGCGGTTCACCACGTCCATCAGGCGGGGGGTGGGAACCCGCTCCACCTCGACCCCGAAGCTCTGAGGACCAGATATAACCAAAATTTAACCACAAAATATAATGAGGTGTTGGACTTTTCCATAATCATTATAAAGAAAATATACATTGGGTAAGACATGGACATACATTAAGATAAGAAGAGACATAAAATACAGTGATTGTAAGGAAAAGGCCACATTTAATATTGAAAGTTCAAATGCAAATCTACATTAGTGTATTAGTGTAGAGTGTAGTGTTTTAACTGGATATGTTACTGTTATAGAGTTAAGGCTCATAACAGCGCTGTGGTATGTAAGTCTGTACAAATTTATCTTTTAATGATAATGGTGATGTTTCTATCTATAAAAAATGTCCACGTGCTGCTATATATCTAAACAGTTATAGATTTATATCTAAAAGTTGAGGTTGATGTGACAAACAGAGACACACAGACGCTCCTTGCTTCTATAGATGAATATTCTTACCTTAAAGGTCCATCCATCCATCCATCCATTGTCTATCCCGCTTATTCCCTTTCGGGGTCGCAGGGGTCTGCTGGAGCCTATCCCAGCGCGTTAAGGCGAGAGGCAGGGGATACACCCCAGATGGTCGCCAGCCAATCGTGGGGCACACACACCATTCACACACCATTCACTCTCACACTCACACCTATGGGCAATTTAGAGTTTACCAATTAACCTGAGCATGTTTTTTGTATTGTGGGAGGAAACCGGAGTACCCGGGGAAAACCCACGCAGACACGGGGAGAACATGCAAACTCCACACAGAAAGGCCCCAGACCCAGGCCCAAGGCGGGTCTTGAACCTGCGACCTTCTTGCTGTGAGGCAACAGTGCTACCCACCGCACCACCGTGTCGCCCACCTTAAAGGTCCCATATTGTAAAATTTTCTTGGGTTTTATTTGAGCATATAGAGAAATAAATTGTAGTTTTGATAAGAAAAACTCATCAGTTACATTTCCTCTCTTTTCTATGGAGCTCTAAGAAGAACAGGAGGCGTCTGCCTTGTTAATATTAACGAGCGTCTCCTCTGATTGGCTGATTTGAATGATAAGCAGGTGACGTCTAACCTGAATGAGGACGGACCTGGACACCGGCGCCGTGTCCGGCATTACCACTTTGCCCTTTGACCCGTAGTGCTTGGCGGCGTAGGCGAAGGCCTTCCCATAGTTCCCGGCGGACATGGTGACGAAACGGCCGCCCTCCGGCCTGCTGGCGAACTGGTTGGCCACGCCCCTGATCTTAAAGGAGCCTGTCAATCAAAACGCGTCACAGGGTCAATCAATGGGGAACTTTGCAGACTTCTCTCCTCTCTATTTTGTATAATTTTCACATATTTGAACCAGACTAAATCCCGGGCGGAGGCGGCTTCCTCTGACCGGTCCTCTGCATGTTCTCCAACTTGATGTGGACTCTGCAGTCCACGGTGAGGGGCAGGGCGGTCTGGCTGCAGGGGATCATGGGAGTGTTGATGACCCCCAGGGGGCTGCTCCTCACTGTCTCCCTGGCCGCTCGCAGCAGGTCCAGCGTGACACTGTCTGCACTCATCTGTGTGACATAGAATCACAAAACTATTAGATTATGAATGACATGAATGAATGAATGAGTGTGTGTATTATAGTTTGCAGTGTCATTTTCAGTAATATAAAAGTTGTCATATATATTTCCACCTCTGTTATAAACTGTTTTAACTTTAAATTATATCCTTTATTGAATTAAAAGAAAATTCAAATACATATTAAAGATTATTAGCAGGTTCGGACATGTGAGGATTCCATGCTGCACAACACATTTATTAAGAAAGTGAATTAAATAAATAAATAATAATATCCAAGTTTTTAGTTGAAATAAACGAAAAATATCCACTTACTTACTTGCTCACGTTCTTAACCTCTACTCACCTTACAACTAGTTTGAACTTTCCTTACTTTTACACAGCAGCTCCGTAATGTTTAGTGTTGCACCGTTTTCGGCACCGGCCGACGCGAAGGTTCCGGATGGACTCGCGTTTCCGGTCGGACGTTCTTAGTGAACGGACAGCGGGCAACATGGCAGCTCCTTCACAGGTTGACAGGAGGGCGGTGAGGGAACTTTACTGAAGCTGGGACGAGCAAATAAAAATAAAAGCAGTAGACGAGCCGGTCTGTGACCCGGAAACATGGGGCTGATGAGGCACGTGGTTTGCGCCATGTCCGGCGGCGTGGACAGCTCCGTAGCCGCGTTACTGCTGAAGAGGAGAGGTGAGAAAGAATCCAGTTTAAGGAGCCTAAAACCCTATTAAACATGAAGACACAGTAGCTAGTACTTAAATAGAGCTACAAATAACTGCAACTTTTTTTATTTTTTTTATTGAATTTTATTTGCCCAGTTAAGCAATTAAGTCTCCTCCAATTAGGCCTCCTCCAATTAGGCCTCCTCTAATTAGGCCTCCTCCAATTAGGCCTCCTCCAATTAGGCCTCCTCATATCACATATGAATGAATGGAAGTTATTTATTTTAAAAATGTGACAAAAATGTATACAAATAAAACCAATAGAAATACAATGAATTATCTCTCACCCTTTATTTATACATTAAAAAATAATAATACAGAAAAAATCACCACTATGAACTCCTGTGATGCGTTTGAGGTCAATAATTGATTTTGTAAATTTGAGTGCTGTCACGTGGTGGCAATCCTACAGCATGTTATGATCTTAATGCCTAAAAGTTAATTAATGTTAAATTATTTTCAAATAATTAACCATTTTTTCTTGCCAAATGTGCTTTTTTTTTGTCAGGCTACAGCGTGACAGGTGTGTTCATGAAGAACTGGGATTCTCTGGAGGAGAGCGGGCTGTGCAGCTCAGACAGAGACTGTGAGGACGCCTACAGGGTCTGCCAGGCCCTGGACATCCCCTTCCACCAAGTGTCTTATGTCAAAGAGTACTGGCTTGAAGTTTTCAGGTATTTGCGTGTGCAGGACTCGATCCAGAAAAGGTTTTTAACCTCCTAACCAACCTCTTACCTTCTCATGTGGATGTAATTTTTGTTTCTTCAGTTATCTGGTGAAGGAATATGAGAAGGGCCGGACTCCAAACCCAGATATACTGTGCAACAAGAACATAAAATTCAACCATTTCCACAAGTACGCCATCAACACTCTGGGTATGTTCATTTATTCTAAAACTCTTGCTGACATGAACACGTTCTGAGCTGATTTATCATTGTCTTACTTGTGGGTTTTGTAGAAGCAGGTTTTATTTATTGTGTTAAACTGAGCATGGAAGATATTAATGAGTGATGTCAAATAAGGATTTTAATCCAATCAATCAAACTACAGATATAAAAAAAAGGCTTCACTTTATGAACTAATAAAAACAAGATAAATGAGATCAATGAGGGAAAATAAATACAATAAATCTTTACAACAAAATTACAATAGAATAAGTTAATAAAGGGATGAAACAAAAATGATTCCTTCAATTTTCATTCATTAAACGGACTAAAATATTCATAATTACTGCTGTGTAAACTTAGACTGTAGACTTTATAACAAACATTGCTTAAAAGCCGAATACATAGTGCAGCAACCTTTATTAAATACTATAATATATTTTTTTTATTTATATATTTTATATTCTGTATGCAATCTTATATTATTGTGCTGTTGCTATAGGCGCTGACGCCATAGCAACGGGCCACTACGCTCGCACGTCCCTGGAAGACGAGGAGGTTTTCCAGCAGACGCGCATAGCTCCGCCCACAACGCTCTTCAGGGACCGTTTTGAGATCAGAAATCGTGAGATTTCCCATCCTCTTTTGTTTTCCTCTCGTCTCTGTTATATCCTAAAACTGTCTTCGTTTAACGTTGTATTTTCCCCGTCCTTTTTTTTTTTTTTCTTCGTTTTCCAGCGGTGAGACTGTACCAGGCGGCCGATCTCGTCAAAGACCAGACCTTCTTCCTCAGCCAGGTCTCTCAGGACGGCCTGAGACAAACCTTGTTCCCTCTGGCCGGACTCACCAAAGACTTTGTGAAAAAGATCGCTGCCGAAGCCGGGTTCAACCACGTGCTGAGGAAGAAAGAGGTGAATCCGCTGTAGACGCGTTTCATGTGTTTGTCTTTTCTGGATTGGTGAAGCCAACATGTGACTGAGCGTGTTCTTCTTTCAGAGCACGGGCATCTGCTTCATTGGAAATAGGAACTTTGAAAGCTTCATTTTGGAGGTGACAAATTCAGCTTTGTGTGTAGTTTTCTTTTCTTTTCCTCTATTTCTGACATGTTTAGAAACCAAAATGTTATTAAGTGATGTACAATAGGGAAAAAAGCTAAGATGCATGGTGATGTGGATATAAAAATAACAGACATTTGAGTTATTATATTACATATTCTTTTTTTTCTGTGTTTAGGTGTTATAGTGTGTCATATAAAATATATACACTCATTAGGTCTCTTAAAATGTACATCTTATGTTGATGTTTTTTATCGTTTTTTAAAAGTCCATTTGGATAGGGTTAGGGTTTTCCCCAAAAAACTAAAAGTTTGTATTGTTACCCCATATTGTCCCATGTATTTTTTGAAATGTGAATAACCTCCCAAATTAAAAAAAAAACAGAAAGAGAGATAAAATTATAAATTATAATATTTAGTTTTGTATTCTGTTCCTAGTATCTAGACTCTAAACCGGGGAACTTTGTCTCCATTGAGGACGGGACCATTGTAGGCCAACATAAAGGTGAGTTTTAGCCCAGCAGAAACTCCTAAAGTGTTAAAACTTGAACAAATATGTTAATGATTTTTTATTTTATAGAACCAGTTTCATGTGATGGATTTTTTCCCAGGCTGCTTCACTCTGACTCTGGGCCAGAGGGCGAGGATCGGGGGGCAGAGGAACGCCTGGTTCGTGGTGGACAAGGACGCCGCTACCGGAGACGTGTTTGTGGTGAGTTCACGCCTCCTGATGATGGATGGACATTTCAGGACATGTACATTTGTGATGTACAACAAGAAAATGCGAATGGATGCTCTGTTCCGTCCACTAATGCAATTGTTGGGAGAGTTTGCTGTGATATTACAGATATAAAGAGAGATGTGGAAGCAAATAGATATTTAGACTAATAGTGACAAGCTGATCTTTGTACTTCAAGGTTTTTGTTGAAATAAATAACAGATTCCACAAATCCACAATATAAATAAATAAAATTGTTAAAAGTGGTTATCAGCTTATTCTTGAATGAGTCTCTCTGTGCTGATTTTCCACATGTTTTGCTTTTCTAATTAGATGCTAAAACAACGATATAACAATCATTTCTACATCTGCATATTTTTCAAATTCTTGAAAAAAAATATGAAAAAAAAAAAAAAACTTCGCAAACACCCGCAGCTAACGTTTTTATTAGTCATAACTATTTAGAGTTGATTTTGTAAAGAGAGGTAATTGTATAATATAACATTTATAGGATCTTTACAATCGGCCCTTTGAGGGGAACAGAACACTGATTTGTCGCAGGAGGAAATTGAGTTTGACGCCCCGACCCTACACAGACCTTCTATTCTCCTCCAACGCCATTTTATTTTGAAACAACACCATAGACATCAGATGACGTAGCATGTTAAAAGGTGGATGTGTGGGTGGAAACGCTGTCTATGCATGAAGCCTCTCTTTAGACTTTTTAAATGAATTCATTGATTTTATTTTAGGCTCCAGACACCAACCACTCGTCTCTTTTCCGTGACACGTTGCGGACCGACCGCTTCCACTGGATCGCCGTCGACCCGCCCCCCGCGTTGGCCAAGACGCAGATGATGGAGTGTCACTTCCGCTTCCTGCACCAGATGCCGCTCCGTGAGTTTCACGTGTTCACGTCACAATATTCTATATTATTTATTATACTTATGTTCTTATATAATCATGACGTCAAACTATCACATACTGTGTTTATTACTATTGTGTAATATATAATCATGATGTCAAAATATTATATTTATTACCATTATAAATAATATAATCATGACATCACGATATTCTATATATTATATTTATGTTCTTATATAATCATGAGGCGACACGGTGGTGCGGTGGGTAGCACTGTTGCCTCACAGCAAGAAGGTCGCAGGTTCAAGACCGCCTTGGGCCTGGGTCTGGGGCCTTTCTGTGTGGAGTTTGCATGTTCTCCCCGTGTCTGCGTGGGTTTTCACCGGGTACTCCGGTTTCCTCCCACAATACAAAAAACATGCTCAGGTTAATTGGTAAACTCTAAATTGCCCATAGGTGTGAGTGTGAGAGTGAATGGTGTGTGAATGGTGTGTGTGCCCCACGATTGGCTGGCGACCATCTGGGGTGTATCCCTGCCTCTCGCCTTAACGCGCTGGGATAGGCTCCAGCAGACCCCTGCGACCCCGAAAGGGAATAAGCGGGATAGACAATGGATGGATGGATATAATCATGATGTCAAAATATTATATATTTAATTTATTACTATTATATAATATATATTCATGACATCAAACTATTGATACTATTTATTACTATTATATAAAATATAATCATGACGGCAAACTATAATATATTGTATATATTACTATTGTGTATATATATATATATTGTGTTTATTACTATTATATAATATATAATCATGACGTCAAAATATTATATTTTATATCTATATTTATTACTATTATATAAAATATAATATATATTGTATATATTACTATTATATAATATATATTGTATTTATTACTATTATATAATATATAATCATGACGTCAAACTATTATATATTGTATTATTACTATTATATAAAATATAAACATGACGTCCAACTATTTTTTTCCAGTTCCCTGCACCGTGACTCTGAACATGGACGGCTCCATGTGGATCTCGCTCTCGCAGCCGATTAGAGCCCTGACACCTGGACAGGTAACTAACTACTAACCTGACACCTGGACAGGTAACTAACTACTAACCTGACACCTGGACAGGTAACTAACTACTAACCTGACACCTGGACAGGTAACTAACTACTAACCTGACACCTGGACAGGTAACTAACTACTAACTTGACTTAACTTCAGTGAAGTGAGGTCCCACGCTAACTGTGTGAAACGCTTTCCTCGGCCAGTTCGCCGTGCTCTACAAAGGGGACGAGTGTCTGGGCAGTGGGAAGATCATCCAGCTGGGACCCAGTGAATACACGCTGCAGCAGGGCCGGGAACGACTGGTGGCGGCCGCCCGGCAGAAGGAGCAGCAGGCCCCCGACCCCCGACCTCTGACCCCTGACCGGGCCGGCTGAGAACACAAGTACAGCACACTGACTAGGAGTGTTTTTATGACGTGGTTTTGAGGTTTTAAGGATTAAGAAAATGGAAAGTAACAGTAACCTCGTTTGGATCCATCATCGCTGAATGGATCCACTTCAACACACAGTACCTGTTTCTGCTGCTTTTAAACAAAGACTATTCTACACTGAACCTGATGGTACTGGTTGTTATTACTGATGAATATGTGGTATAAGAAAGAACAAAATCTTAAAATAGGAATTATTTGGATGGATATACTGTATTTGAGAAGAATACACTGTTTTAAAAAGATATATATATATATATATATACTTGATCACTAATAGGGCCCAAAGTGTCCTGACCATGTCATTTCTATATGGCTTAATGCATTAGGTCATAATAATAATAATAATTATTCATATATTTCTTTTTATGAAAAATGAGCCACTGATTACTGTTTTATTTTTTTACTGTAATAATATAAAGCTGGTGTCTGTGGGGAAGGGGACACTCCATCTGATCTGTGAATGGAATGGGCTCGGACATTCTCTGGTTCACTCGGAGCGATGGGATTAAAACTTGACATTTAGCTTTTTTTTCCTTGGCATCTCTGAGGCTACAATTGTTCTCAGCCATTTTTTTGTTTTTCCTGAAACACCTTGACTCTACCTCTGGGTAGAAAACTGAAAACCTGTAAGACGAAAAAGAGGGAAAAAAGCTGCTCTATGCCTTTGGTAATTTGTCTACCTTTGATTCTGATGCAGATATAAAGTTGACGTCCATTCGTTCGTCTGCACCTCAAATCAAAGGCATTAACTGCCTGACTGCTCCAACGTCTCCCTCCTTTTGTTTCCACGTTTTTTTTTACGTGTTGTGACATTTAAACAGCAGCTGCGTCCACTTGCACTGCCCCATGTTCCCTGGCGATCAGCGGTGATCTATGCCTCTGTGTGCTCGCTTCTCTGCGTCATCCTCACAAAGCATGTTGGGAGTTCTTTAGCGAGGCAAACAATCAAGGAACGATTTCTCCTTCCCAGTAACAGCCAGACGTTCCAAGTTAAGAAAGGATCGTAACGGAACACAGAAAGGAAAAAAAAAACTCAAATATGCTTGTATTTGTTTGACCTCTTTTTAGAAATGTTCTACTATCATGTGTCATTTCTTATTTTTACATTGTGCATAGTTTTAAATTCTACAAGTGCCTTTTCTCTGTGTGTACAAACTGTAAATACGATTGAATAAACTCAAAATTGATGTTTTACCTTATTACTGTATATTTTCTGTTCTAGTCCTGACATGTGTTGTACAGTTTCTCTCCACAGTGGGGCGCTATCACACCAGAAAAAACCTCCAGATTGTTTTTTTTCTTTTTTTTTAAGTCACCATTGTTAAGCACAGCAGCATGAGACAGTCACACACCACCTAATCATATAAATCTAATCCCATTATCTTGTATTATTTGCCCACAGCAGATTGAATATATGCTAATTTATGCTAAATTGTCCCGTCAAACACCTGTCAGCCTACATCTGTTTTTTTTTCTTAGGGGTAAAATACAATAAATGTAATTTGAGAGTATAATGACTCAAACAACATTAATATAGATATAAAAACAGTGGAATATAAAGATGTTGATATATGAGATGATCCTGAATTGGGAGTGTATTGAAAGTGTAAAAGGAGTTTTTTTTTCCCAGGCTTGTCTAGACAGGTTTAATTTCTGAGATAACATTTTTATCTCAGCTATTACCGTGTCATGAACATCAATCTCGCATAAAAAAGAAAAAGCGCACAACGCAACTTTCCATGCAGGATTTTAGTTTTATCACATCAAATCCACGCGACTTAATTATCTGGAGTTGTGGACTTTTAGAGTCGAAGTTCAGCTCTTAGTTTAACATAAAAAAAAAGTTGAAGGTGCCACACTGGAACACGCATCAGGAATTCTAACCCACTCTCTCCCCATTGTAATAACAATGCACTTGCGCGCATTGGCCGCCCTGTCAGGGCCACTTCCTAAATCTCCATGAGAAAAAAAAAACAGCCCCCCCTCCCCTCCCGTGAAAGCGTCCCGGAGGGGGGAACACAGCAGGTTTATGGTAATAAGCTTCTAAGGAGGAGAGGAGGAGGAGGAGGAGGTGGAGAGCCGCGGAGCCATTTTGTACTCATTTTAAACTCAGAGGGTTAAAACGCAGCCGCCGCGCGCCGCGGAGACGAAGACTATGGACACCGAGCGTCTTTTTCCAGGTTAAAAACACAGAAACTTCACGATGAGGGATGAGAGCAAAGCGCGGTGCCGGCGGAGGGAGAGTTAATGCTTCTTTTTTTTTTTTGCGGAGGAGTTTCGGTGAAGTTGGTGAAGAACGGGATTGTGGAAGTTTACGAGCATGGAGTTGGCGCTGTGCTGGGTTTGGGTCTGGGTCCTGTCCGGCGCGCGGCTCGCCGCCGGTCTGGAGCTGCACCTCACCGACACGCTGCAGCCCGGGACGCGGCTGGCAGACCTGGCCCTGGGCCCGGGCAGGACCTACACGCTGGACAGGACTTTATCGCCGAAGTTCATCCAGGGAATTCTGCGCGTCGACCGGCGCGACGGCGTCGTCCGGCTGGCCCAGGCGGTGCGCTGCGCGCGCGCGCCGCGGAACCCGGCGCCCGTGTATTTCCGAGCAGCTTCCCCGACGTCCGGGGACGCGGTCCTCACGCGTTTCAACGTGTTCGTCCACGGACAGGACTGTTTCATCAAGTACAAGAGAAAGAAAGCGGCGGGCGAGCCGGACATCCACATCAGACACCTCTCCAGGGTGGGGGGGACTTCCTGCCTGTCCGCAGGTGAGTTGCTGCTCAACGTGACAGAACTGCTGCCCCGATTCACGCGCAACGCCGCCTTGTTGGACTCCGTGTGCGTCGGGGAGGACCTGGTTGCGGTGTTCGAGCGCGGGGGGCTGTTCCTGGTCAATGACTTCTGTCTGGAGCCCCGACAACAGCCCGAGGTGCGTTTGCGCTGCCCGCTGCGCAGCTCCCCGCCCGCTCCGCTCTCCGTGCGGCTCAGTCTGACGCTGGGGAAACAGCCGGAACACACAAAACCCGGCAACCTGATCCGGAGAGGCAAGCGACAGGTGAACACGGCTCCCCAGTTCCAGCTCCCCAACTATCAGGTGTCCGTGCCCGAGAACGAGCCCGCGGGCACGCGCGTGATCACCCTGAAAGCCACTGACCCGGACGATGGGGAGGCAGGGAAGCTGGAGTACGGCATGGAAGCCCTGTTTGACAGCAGGTCCAACGACTTTTTCACCATCAACTCTCAGACGGGCAGCATCACCACCGTCCAGGCGCTGGACAGAGAAGTCAAGGACACCCATGTGTTCAAAGTCACTGTGGCTGACAACGGTTCCCCAAGGAGATTCGCCACCTCCTACCTCACCGTCACCGTGAGCGACACCAACGACCACGGCCCCGTGTTCGAGCAGAACGAATACCGCGTCAACATCAGGGAGAACGTAGAAGTGGGCTTCGAGGTGATGACGATCCGGGCCACGGATGGAGACGCCCCCTCCAACGCAAACATGATCTATAAGATCGTGAACGGCGAGGGGATCAACTCTGTGTTTGAAATCGACCCCCGGAACGGCCTGGTGCGGATCAGGGAGCGGCCTGACCGGGAGACCAGGGACCAGTACCAGCTGATCGTCGAGGCCAACGACCAGGGCAAGGACCCGGGTCCCCGCAGCGCGACCGCCACTGTCAACATCTTCGTGGAGGATGAGAACGACAACTACCCACAGTTCAGTGAGAAGAGGTACGTCGTGCAGGTCCTGGAGAACGTGGCGGTCAACACCAAAGTCATCCAGGTGGATGCCACGGACAAAGACGAGGGGAACAACGCCAAAGTTCATTACAGCATCATCAGCGGCAACGTTAAGGGACAGTTCTACATTCACTCCCCAACCGGCGTGATCGATGTCATCAATCCCCTCGACTACGAGATGATTCGGGAGTATAATCTGAGGATCAAAGCCCAGGACGGTGGCAGACCGCCACTGATTAACGGCACGGGTATGGTGGTGGTGCAAGTGGTGGATGTAAACGACAACGCCCCCATGTTCGTCAGCACGCCTTTCCAGGCCACGGTGTTGGAGAACGTGGCGATCGGTTACTCCGTGATCCACATTCAAGCGATTGATGGCGATTCGGGAGACAATGCGCGTTTGGAATACCGGCTGACTGACACCGCCCCCGGTTTTCCGTTCGCCATCAACAACAGCACGGGCTGGATTGCAGTGAGCGACGAGCTCGACAGAGAGACCACAGAATTCTACACCTTCGGCGTGGAGGCGAGGGATCACGGGATCCCCGTGATGTCGTCCTCAGCCAGCGTCAGCATCACGGTGCTCGACGTCAACGACAACGTGCCCACATTCACGGAGAAAACCTACTCGCTGAAGATCAACGAAGACGCCGTGGTGGGAACCAGCGTGCTGACGGTGACGGCAGTGGACAGGGACGTGAACAGCGTGGTGACTTACCAGATCTCCAGTGGCAACACCAGGAACCGCTTCGCCATCACCAGCCAGAGCGGCGGTGGACTCATCACCTTAGCCCTCCCCTTGGACTACAAGCAGGAACGCCAATATGTTCTGACGGTCACCGCCAGCGACGGGACGCGCTATGACACCGCTCAGGTGTTCATCAACGTGACGGACGCCAACACGCACAGGCCGGTCTTCCAGAGTGCCAACTACCAGGTGATGTTCAGTGAAGAACGACCCGTGGGCTCCACCGTGGTGGTTATCAGCGCCACGGACGAGGACACGGGGGAAAACGCCCGCATCACCTACATCATGGAGGACAACGTTCCTCAGTTTAAAATTGACCCGGACACCGGTGCCATCACAACACAGATGGAGATCGACTACGAAGACCAGGCCTCCTACACGTTAGCCATTATCGCCAGAGACAACGGCATCCCGCAGAAATCCGACACCACCTATGTGGAGATCATCATCCTGGACGCTAATGACAATGCTCCTCAGTTCCTCAGAGACATGTACCAGGGGACCGTGTTTGAAGATGCACCGGTGTACACCAGCGTTCTCCAGATCTCTGCCTCGGACAGAGATTCTGGCTCAAATGGCAGGCTGAGCTACACGTTTCAGGGTGGTGACGACGGGGAGGGGGATTTCTACATAGAGCCGTACTCCGGCATCATCAGAACCGCTCGCAAACTGGACCGAGAGAACGTTCCCGTTTACAACCTGAAGGCCTTCGCTGTGGACAGGGGGGTTCCTCCTCTGAAGGCAGCCGTCTCCATTCACATTTTAGTACAAGACATAAACGACAACGCCCCTGTGTTTGAGAAGGACGAGCTTTTCATTGACGTGGAGGAGAACAGCCCGGTGGGGTCCGTCGTGGCCAGAATCTCTGCCACGGACCCAGACGAGGGCACCAATGCTCAGATCATGTACCAGATCGTGGAAGGGAATATCCCAGAGGTTTTCCAGCTGGATATCTTCAACGGTGACCTCACTGCACTCACAGACCTGGATTACGAGACCAAAACCGAGTATGTCATCGTGGTCCAGGCCACCTCGGCGCCACTGGTGAGCCGGGCCACGGTGCACATCCGCCTGGTCGACATGAACGACAACGTTCCGGTGCTGCAGAACTTTGAGATCATTTTCAACAACTACGTCACCAACAAGTCTAACAGTTTTCCATCGGGAATAATTGGGAAGGTACCGGCTCATGACCCGGATGTGTCGGATAAGTTGCGGTTCAAGTTTGAATCTGGGAACGAGCTCAGACTGCTCCTGTTGAACGAGGACACCGGGGACCTGAGGCTGAGCAGGGACCTGGACAACGACAGGACCCTGGAAGCACCGATGACCATTTCTGTCTCAGGTAATGTGACGTTTTAAAAAGTCCTATTTTGTCTTTTTTTTCCTGTGCAGAAGTTCCTGATTTTCATGTCAGTTACAGGTGTCAGCCTGAGCGAGCGAGGTGATAAATGCTGTTGTTTTAAGATGGAAATTTTAGTCACCACATGTGATGTATCGTCAAACTGCAAAGTCAATACCGGATTTTCTGTTGCATAGAGACATGAAGCAGGTTTCGGCTGAATTGCGTTGTTTGGAAAGTGTTTGCTGCAGGCTCTATGCAGGATCTGGTTGTGCTGCTTTCGTGCCATTTGGGTGATAGACCTGCATGCATTGTGTGCGAGTGGTTTCTCTGGGTAATAAAAAGGTGCTATTAGCGGAGCACCCTCATAACCTGGCTTTGCTTTGTTGTTGCCGAGATGTGGGTTTCTGTAGGAAGTGGGAACACACACATGCACAAAGAATGCGAGAATATGCACACACATGACTTCCCTCTCTTGGAGTCTGTACTCCATGAAGTGCGGAGGATGAAGTTTTTTTTGGTTAGTGAAAAGTTGAAAAACATCTTCTGGCAATCATCTTGGAACTTTATTGGAACTATAGTTTACTCCTAGAATTGTATTTTGTGAAGGTTTCTGTAAGGCTTAAAGCTTGTTCATTCATGCCAGAAGGTCACGCAGAAAGAATTTGGTCTGAAGTTTCCCTTTTTTTTTCCACCACAGAAGCAGACTTTGTTCTTTTAGAGTTAAAGATTAGTCAAATGCAAACACTTGGATATTCACACCTAAACTGGCGGGTTGACGCCTACATTACAAGCAAGCTCACACACACACTTTACAAGAAAGCCGTGTTGCATTAATCAGACTTTTGGACAGGCAGGATAAATCTAATACTCTGGCAGAATAACCACCCTGTCACCTATTGACAGCTAGTTGCTCAACCTCTTCTCTGCCTTTTTTTTCCTCTGCCCTATTCTTTACAATTCTTTTCTCCTCCCCCCCTCTATCTCTATTGGCCCGTCTCTCAAAGTACATTAAGCCTTGAAACGGGCAAACAGCCCAACACAGCCAGATCTCTCCAATTCTCCTTCTTTCCATGTCGTCCTATCATCTATCTCCTTCTCAAAGCCAACATATGACCCATACCGCATGAATACAAATGAGCCAGGCTGCACCAGTAAAAAACCCACATTCCCAGTCCTTTGGTCTAATCATGTTTGCAGTTATTTTAATTCCAGGCTCGTAATGCCGACTACAAATTGCAAAAAGTCTCAGGAAATTCAGCAGATCTCTGAACATAGAAGCGTCGTAACAAGTTAATGCAACAACCACTGGCTCATTAGGCGCTGGTGTCTTTTTTTTATTTTATTCCCTCAACAGTTTTTTCTGCTAAAGGACTTGCGCCCTGTCTTTTTTTCTCTTGAACAAAAGACAGACTGTCCTTTTCTTAAGTGCTTTATGGGCGCCATAGAAGACCCACGGAGCATCTGAGGAAGCAGCGACCGACCACAATAGGGTGTACAGGCCTTATAGCCCTCATTCACCGCCTGGTTATCAATAACGCCTGACAGCTCTCACCGTAACCCCGACAACAGCGACCTTGTGATGGTCCCGCCGGGGCCTGGACCTCTTCATCAGGGCGCACACGTACAAGTATACGTACGTGTTCTTTCACAATTAAATCAATGCGCACACTTGCGCTGAAAAACTGCCCCCAAACCCCCGGCTCACCCTGATGTCAAGTGTTAGGTAAGCTTTAACACTGATGTCTTGACCTCTCGACCCCGGGCTCTTGGGAGAGGAAGGCCTGAGGGGACTGGTGAGCTAACAGCATCCTAATGAGCAGCGAGAACCAAGCCTGGTGGTTCTGCTGCTGTCGCTTTAACTCCAATAACTCTCAGTGTCTAGTGCTGTCCCTTATAGAATTGCACTGCTATTGTTAAGTCAGTCATCGTCTCATTATGTCTGCTAATACCAGCGTCCACCTCCTCCATCTAGGAGTGATAAGGCTTATTGATGTGCGTTAGCTCCGTCTTGGCTCCTTAACTCCAATCACTAAGCCAGGATCAATAGAACGACAAATGGCCGCCGATGTGTCAGAGCCGGCATTGATTTTTGTCAAAGTCGGAGAAGAGCGGCAGCTAAATGGAGATCAAGAGATTGCCATCTGTCACAAAGAAGAAGGGCACCCCCATCCTCTTAATCTAGGGTCTTCTTTTGCACAGTTGCTTTTATTTTGGTGAATAAAAGGCCTGGGAATGTTTCCTCCAGCCCTCTGCTGAAACATAAGAATGCCCTGATATAACTCCCAAGATACACTCGCCTCACACACTCTAGTAGCCACAACACTGTTCTATCTGTCCTCGGTGTGTGTGTGTGTGTGTGTGTGTGTGTGTGTGTGTTACAGTAACTCAGTGGTTCAATGTAAGAGTGCTTATCTTGGCTTGTCAAATTTCACCTAAAACCTTCTGGGGTTTTCACTGTCTCCTAAAAGACGAGTATCTGCCAATTTTGTGTCACGAAAAACAAAGAGGTAGTTTAGGTTAATGCAGCTGCCTCTTTCGTTATTGGGAATGCACATTTTTATATAACGAATGTGGACGGGTGTAATTAACTCCTCCTACATCGCTACCAACCACAGCCAGGCTGCAGTGGTGGAGAGGACACACGTCACTGACTGTTCCACCGGTTTGTTCCTGCTGTTCCTTCTAATACAGGCTGGTTGATTTCCAGAAGAGTTTGCAGAGCTGACAGCTAGTTTATTAGCGCTTGGCATGTGTTGCCAACAGTCTAAATAATCAGCGATTTCCTAAAGTGGAGAGATTGGAGAGAAAGGCTTGATTTGATTCTAATCGTGGCTGAATGGACTTTTGAACTTCAGGAATTTTTCTCCATGCAAATTGTCCTTTTTCTGCTTCCTGATGTGCATAAGCATTAACTAATGTGCACTGGAGTTTTTTCCCCCCTAGAAAAACATCCAGCTGATAGTTTTACAAGAAGAAAATGTTAAAGCATGCATGAACTTGCTTTCAGTAGAATTGTTATATCATTCAGTGGTGTAGGACAGCAGATTGTTATTTAAACTATTAGGAATGATTGAGCGCTAAATCATCTTTTTCTTTATCCTCAGCCTCCTGCTACACACACACACACACACACACACACACACACACACACCTCCCTGCTTCCCCCTCCTCCCCATGGGGCTTTTTTTTTTTTTTGGCTCTTAATCCCGTTCAAGTAGCTGCATACCTCGGCTTTTTAACATTTCTGTTTCCCCCCACCCCACAACATCACACACACACCTTTTATTCCTTCTGTCACTCCTCCTTTCTGTACATGCATAATTAGATTTCTCCTTTAAGACTCTGTGTGCTTATTTTTAAAACGAAAAAACACGCTCCACTGACAGACTGAATTTCCACTCAAAAGCATTCCTGTGAAAACTGCTGCCTTATCATTTAAAAAAAAAATAGAAAGAAATGTGTAGTCTGAGGGGGGGGGGGGGGGGGGGGTTAAACTTGTGCAAAACGCTGTAAAGTGTCTGGGATGACGCACTGCTTCCCCGTGTGAGTTATGTGGCTCCTAATTAAATCTCCTGAGCCACATCATCCCCATGCCTCCTCGTCCTTGGCATTCTTTCGCTTCGGAATCATAATTATGGCCTCGAAATATCGTGTCACAAGAACATGATGTTGTGGAAATAATCCCCCTTAAATCCTCCCCAGACCCGTCCCGTCTCCGGGTCCTGACAAGAGAAACGTGACCCCTCAGCGGAGCTCAGGTGTGGAAGCGATGCACCGACACGGCACCTCTCACCTGTCGGATCAAAGCGACACACACACACACACACATGACCTCTGACCTCTAACTGATAGATGGGTAGTAATAGGGGAACTACTTAATGAATTTCCCTTTGTTGAGTGCTTTATATGCTTTATTGGGTAGATTTGTGAAGTCTTCCTCACCCGAGGAATGTGGACACAGCTGAGGACGGTACTTTAATCGCTGTATGCATGCTCGCATGTGTGCAGGGATCTGCAGGGATGGAGTCTGTGTGCTCCGGCCTTGTCTCGACAGCTCGTATGTTTCCGTGCAGCGTGTGAGATATGCAGCCACTCGCAGTAACTGATATTAGGAGATCCCGTTCATTCCTGAGATATCACACACCCCCTACGCCGGATTTAAACGTCGCCCCTCACCACGTTTCCCGCCGTCTCCTCCTATCTCGCCCGTTCTTTCCTCCCATTCTTTCGCCCTGTGGTTGTTCATCATCTCGTCCCCCGGTCTTCCTCTTCCTCCACGCTTTCCCGCCCCCCCCTCCAAAAGAATGCGCCCGATGCCGGACCGCGCGTCTGGAGAGCGTCGCTCCGCTGCCACGTGGTCGTTTTGAAAGGCTAAATCCGTCCTGAGTGGTTCAGAAACATATTAGATTACTGTCCTCACTTTCTCTGTCTGCGGGCCTGTCTGCCTTTGTGTCTCTGGTTGGTTCCTACCTGGCTGAGATGTTCGTCTAACGATTAGTTGACTAAATTTACTACCGACTTCCCTCCAGCATTAGATATTAGATGCATCAGAAGTTGCTGATCAATTAATTATTGTAACCACAAATTAATAGTTTTTGATCATATTAATCTAATATTGAGTTGAATTTTCTTAGGCAAATGCAAATGAATTGACTAAAAAATAGGCCACTGGAATAAGATGATTCTACTCAATGTTGGACTAATGGTAAAAACAAGATATTCCTGTTTGTTATTGAAGTTTCAGTCATGCTGAACTGCTGTTTGAAGGCCCCATATTGCACACTTTTTGTGTGTTTTACTTTAAATTGTGATATGTAATTGTGCTTTTTGGTACCGAGGTGTTGGTTTGTGTTAATATTAATGAGCCAGGCTATGTTGAGCATTGGCGTGGGTGTAAACCATGCAGTGAAAAGTGCATTGAAAGATGATTTAACCTGAGTGGAGTCAGCACAGAGAACACACACGAGCTGCAGGTGTAATAACAGTCTGCACGTCTCTGTTTGTGTGTCCAAGCGGCGAGAAAGGAATCGCACTCACGCTTAATCTCGTACGTCCAATGTAGGCTTTAAAGTGTGCGTGTCAGGTCTGTGTGTGTGTGTGTGTGTGTGTGTGTGTGTGTGCGCCCCCCCCCCCAGGCTGTAGTCTAGTGGTAGTTTGAAGTGTAAATTCCAGGGGATCAGGACAGGTCACTTGTTTGACTCCACTGATGTCTGAAAGCTCAATTACAGGTTAGAGAGAGGAGGATCTGAGGCTGTGGACACACACACACACACACACACACACACACACACACACACACACACACACATCCATCCACCAGGCTGGAAGCTGCCAACAGCTCCCTTTACTTTGTGTGAAATATGACTGAATTAGGACTTGAAAGACACTGAGGAGAGGTTCCATTGGAGAATAAAACTGGCTGATATTCAGCATTTTTACAATTAGTTTTTTTCTACAATAATCAATAAAATAAGTTAGTTTTAAGGTAGAAAGGAGAGCACAATTTATATAAAACACATCATCAATTGCATATAAAGCACTAATAAATCACAGCCTGGCATTTCTCATGCTATAAAAAATAGACAAATGCAAAAAGACATTCCAGGAAAGTAGAAACACATAAATGCAACTTAAAAAAACACCAAATAAATAAGATGTAGCCCAAACAATCAGATATAAGCTGTTAGAACAACGTCATAGACACACATTTCTAGGCCTCTATGCAAGTTATTATGCTGAATTGAACAAAAGCTCAGCTTCCTCCGCATGAATCTCGCTCCTGGAGGCACGGCGTCCTCTCACAGATTTAATCCCTCTGCAGAGGAGAGAGTCGTGATTCCAGCAGGAAAATCTCTGAGCATCAGCCCCAGGTTGCTGCTCCCTCACGTAGAAAGTGCGAGGCCTCGCCGTCGTTTGCTGCAGGGTTTGTTAGGAGATGTTTGTTTGCCAACACCAAGACACAGGGGTGTGTGTGTGTGTGTGTGTGTGTGTGTGTGGGGAGGGGGGTCAGGTCAGGATCTGATCTTATCTAGGGGATTCTGGTTTGTCTAATTGTGTTCCTTTTGAAGTGTAAATACAGTGTGTGTGAGTGGTGTTTAACAAGGAGAGCGGGGACTCTCTGACACACACACACACACACACACACATGCAGGACTGTCTTTTGTTAAACTCACACACTACAGTGTGTTTTTTTTTTTTTTTTTTCCTGGGGGGCTGGCGGGGGTCGTATTTGATCGTAACCCGACACACACACACACCTCTCTCTCAGCTCTTTCTGTTTCATTATCTCACAATGCTCTTGTTTGTTGGCTCTCTTTGAGGAGGGGGGGGGGGGGGGGGGGGGGGGGGGGGGGTTTACAGGGAGTGTGACGTTACGTGTGATGACCAGCATCGGGAATGTTAAGTGGCGGCGATGGCGGCGCGGCGGACGCCTGCTGAGGGCGTTGATATGTGCAGCACGCAGTCGACGACGAGCGTCTCCTTCCTCTGCAAGGCTCTAACCTGTCGTCCGTTTTGTCCACTTTGCTGCAGAAAAAACGCGGCTTTTAAAAAGTTCTCGTGACTCTGAAAATGAGTCCAGAAATATTTGATGACATGCAAGGAGGAAATAGCTGCAGCCAAAACGAGCCACTGGCCGTTCTGTGATGTCACAACAGCACAGTCATAAGAATAATAATGAGACAATAAGAAAATAAAACCCAACCTTTCTAGGAGAAGAGGATATGTGAAACTATATTAGGAGGATTTCAGCATCTTAAAATCACAACTTCACATAAAACCCAGGAAAACTCGATAATATGGGATCCTTAAATCCCTCATCCTACAAATTCATGGTAAATTGCTTTGTGGTAAATCACATTATCATGAAATAAATCCACGGTATTTTTTTACTGTTGCGTAATTGATAATAAACTAATAATAACAGATAATTATGACTATTGCTATTATTATTTACTAAGATAAAAGGTAACATTTAGGCTTAATCTGGATTAAGAGTAAATTTGGCTGCTACCTGCCATTGTTTAATGGAGACGGTTGTGAGTGGCTGTGGCGTCTAAAGTCTGATGTGAACCCGAGAGTCTGAAAATTAAGTTTAGTTCAGAAATTCCTTAAGTGTCCTGGTGGTTGTCGGCCTGACGGAGTAACAACAAAGGACGCGTTCTTCGTATCCTCTTAACTCTGGACAGTGAGAAAGTGAGGACACTCTTCTTATTAAAAAAAAAAACAATAGAGGAAAAAGCAGTTTATTGTTTGTCGAAGCTGATGCATGAAGTTTAATCCGTGTGATTCTGTACTTTTAACAAAATAAAAACTGAGCTCCGTCAGCCCAGAGCGATCGGAGGAGTCCATTCATCATGAATTACAGGTGACAGCTCCATGACTGACCTTTCAACTCCCAGAAAACAGACTTTGTCTCGGGCCCAATTAGGACTCGACTCTGACAAACAATCTGCCCAAAGGGGCCGAGGCCGCTGAACTTTTAAGACGCTTATTAAGAAAAAAACACAAATTAGATAAGAACAAAGACCCGGGAGCAGTAATTTGCGGCAGATGGAAAATTTTAAAAAAGCACACACACACACACACACACACACACACACACACACACACACACACACACACACACACACACACACACACACACACACACACACACACACACACACAAAGCCACTCGTTCTTATGTCGTTTCTCTGCCATGTTTCTAGCTATTGGGAGTTGGCATCCACACTGACAGCGCAGGTATTAGGATTAAATGTCAAACAGGCTTAAACAGATTGATTTCATTGGCACAAACGGGCCGATATCTGTAGGAGGTTACAGTCCTGTTGCTTAGTCCATAAAAAGCTGCGGAAATTCAATTCAATTCAGTGTAGATATTCTGGAATTGACCAAATGTACTCTATCTCTTCGTAGCAGAAAACGCATTATACGACGCATAAACACGAAAATGGTTCACTTTCTGATATCTGACACCTTCCTGTAATTGACCTTCCTTTAAAAAAAAAAAAAAACAACTCCTTAATTTGGTCTTTTTAATCCTGATCCTGTGTTTGCTGGCCTCTTCAGACAGACCTGGTGCCAGGTCGTGTTCACAGAGGTGTCGGCTTCAGGCCACATCCTGACAGCTAATAGTGTTTTTATAGCGTGGGAACCTGTTGATTCACGCTGATTTTTCTTTACTTTTTTTTTGTTGCACAAGTTACAGGTCCTCTCTCATGCTACTCTAACATATCATTGCATGTTGCACTTCTCTCCGGCCTGAACGTGGACTGTCATGTGAGGATTTGATCCTCGGCCGAGAGGGATAAACTGATTGAGACAATTTTCGGGAATACCTCTTACCACCCTCCCTTTTTTTTTTTTTTTTTCCACCGTATGCCGGTAACAGACAACAGCTGTCATCATGTAGGTGTCACCTTACAGCCTTTTCTCAGGTTTAGACATTTGAAGGATCCCGCGTACACATGCATACTCGTAGATATCTAACATTTATTTGCATCACGGCGCTTGGTTCCTCCAGGCGGAGCAGCTCAGGCCTCATCGGGTATTTCAGAGAGTTAGACGTGCGGATTGAAGCCTTGTAGGTTTCCTCCGAACCCTCCAGGCCTCGTCTCTTAACAGAGGACGAGTGAGACGTAGAGGAGAGGCGTATTAGGTTTGCTCTGCCTTTTGACAGGGTGTCAGGATGCTCCTTTGAACCGAGGCGTCGTCCCCCTTTATTATTTTTTCACATTCTGTATAGGGTGACTCACGCAGAAACATCAGGATTCTCTAACCCAGACGGATCCAGATCCACGTCAGACCTCGGAGCGGCCCGACCCGCTTCCCCCCCGCAGTGTTAGGGCTAAGTTTCACACAAAGATCCCTTCCACCTTTTATACGGCGCACAAAAAGTGCCTCACCCTGCTGGAATGTCTTCAAGTTACCGAGTATCAAAGTCCAGGCCACTTTATCCTCCAGGATCCGCTTTTTTTTTTGTTAGTATTTTTTTGGTTCGGCTGTGTCATTGATATAAAAACTGGATGTTTTCAAATGCTTTCTTAGCCAATCACATCACAAAACAGCTGAGCCAATCACAGTTAAAGGTGATGCCTCGTCATAATAAAAGGAATGCTGATGTATATCTATATATCTGATTTCCTCCATTACTCCAATTTTCAAGATTAAAGAAATAGTTCTAAATGTCATTTTCTTGCCAAGAGTTCAATGAGATGATGGATGCATTTTCATCTTTATGGTAAATACGCTGTTCCAGATAAACTATTGAGAAACGTTATGATATGTTATGCTGTTATTGGGGAAAGTAAAAGGGCAAGTGATGCTTTCCTGGTTCAGGCCATATATTAGATCAGCACTTCTCCTGACACCTCCTTCATGGAGCAGCAGCAGCAGCCACAATGGGTCTCTATGTCCCGGCTCGTCCCATGTGACGCTGGAAAATCACATACGTGCTGCTGTCTACCTTCAGCAGCCCTTTATCAAATTGGGTTAGGAGTGAAGAGCTGTTTGTGCATGTGTGTGTGTGTGTGTGTGTGTGTGTGCATGCACCTACGTTCCTCAAGACAGTCCCTTGTGTTGAGTTTATGCCAAAAATAAGCTTCTACTCATTCCTGAAGACTTGTCATGCAATGAGCAAACCTCATGTATTTTATTCATAAAATCACAGCGTAGAAAGTGCTGACCTCAAAACTCCATTTTGAAGTAGAAATAAGATGGTACTTGTATACTAAACCTAGTATAAAATTACTTTTCATGCATACATGTAAGATGGTGAGTAGATGTTGTATTTTATTTGACATCTACCTCTTTTTTTGAAGTGGGAAAACAAATGTCTTGACTATAGATTATAGATTCATATAAAGATTTCAAATAGAAACATGCAGGAAAATATTAGTATGAACAGGTTCACGTTGCACCCTACATTTTTACATATACATGCCTGATTTTCTGTTTTTAATGTGTTGCAAAGTGTAAAATAATAGTCAGGTCTCATAGTGATGATGTGCCTTACAAGAAGATGCCAAACATTGGCATGGTGAGCATTATTTTATTTGATGTATATAAAGGATCAATCTTAAAGTCGACTAAATAAAAGTTTGAGACTCCACAAGCAAGGAGAGAAAACAATGTAGCTGTGCCACTTAAGCAAACTCAATTTCTTTGATTCCATTGACGTTCCCCTGTGCTTTTTTCTTCTATGTAAAGTATTGATGCTGATGCACTTGCAGAAACTCCAGCGTGCACTGGTGCTTTATTCTGGAGCAGATTCCAGCTCCTGACCCTCCCTGAGAGAAAGATGTGTCTCAGTGTCTGACCTCAGACCCTTCTGACGGGCAGCTGAGCATTCCTCACACACACACACACACACACACACACACACCATCCTCCAGAACTGCGGCCAAATCGATTCCCTGCTTCGATTCAGCAAGCCGTCAGATCTTAATAGACCCATTAAAAAGTCTTTAATGACCCGCTGCTGCAACCGCTCGGTTCCACAAATGGACGCGATGAAGCAGTGGAGTGTGTAGATGATGCAGTAGCTGTGATCCTGGCAGGTTTAGTACTTGTTTGTTCGTTCCCATAATTCACCCGTAGTCGAGCCGCAGGCGAAGTGCATCATCAATTCGATGTCTTGTCAGGTCCAGAATCGCCAGGTGAGGCGGTGCGAGTACAGGGGTCATGACCTCTGATTGTGGTCAGCTGACCTTTGACCCCACGGTAAATACGAGTCTTGTTTTACTGAAAGGTCGGCTGGTTAGTTTTTCTATCGGGAGGAATACAAATATTTTATCTGAAATAAAGGAATCAGTGATCAAATGTAGTACATCTCAAAATACTCCTTGATCTTCTTCTTATTCATTCATAAAAATCAGTCTGAAATAACCGATCAAGAGTTTGTACATGTTTTGTACAAGTATAGCTTTTAAGTTCTAACCTCTAAACAATTATTTGTTAGACCGCTTTAATAATTCACACAGGAGAATAATGATTTACGAGCGTGTGTCTGGGTGAAGGAGGACGTTCAGAGTGTTTTTCCTGCGTGGCAGCAGGTAGGAAGACGAGGCAGGTGGAGACGTCTGAGGCGACCACGCCCAGACGAACAAAACCTTCACAGAGCCGACGTTCCACATCCGGCCTTCATTTGCATCCCGTCCTCTGACACTCAATCCCATTCCCATTCCTTTATCTGCGTGTGTGTGTGTGTGTATTGGCTTCCAGCGCCCTCAACTTTAACATGAAAGGGGGCTTTAGTTTTAACATGTAAATGGCCTTTTCTGCAGGCGAAGGAGCTTGGTGTGTTTCCAGGTGGGAAGTGATTGTCCCGACGTGTCGAGAGTCACGCAGGTTATAATGGACCTGAGAGTTTCAATGGAAACCCCTTTTTTTAACACTCTGGTGGAGCACATTTCTTTGTGACACACACACACGCGGTGGTTTGTGAAACTGAGAAGCCGCAGTCCTCTCAGAGACATTCCCTCATATATTTAGTGTTCAGCGGGATCACGTGATTGTATAATAACTGCTCTCAGGAATAAATCAAAGTGCAACAGCTCCAGGATTATCACAAATCTCTCGCTACAGTAATGTTTTTCAGCTTGTTTGTTGGTCTTGGTGGGATCTACACACAGTGGAAATAGTACTGTAAAAGTCATGAATTTTGATTCCTAGGTCTTAAGATTTTTGCAGTAAGTAACTTCTCTGCATCAAACTCCAATAGCTTAATTTGTCAACCACAAATATATTAATTAAATAATGTAGCCTAAATAGAAACTGGTGGAACTGTTACGGCCCAAAAGTTCTGTCTTGTCAGAAATTGGCTCTGAGACGTTCAGGATCCTCTGTCATCGGTGGGATTTTGCAAACACGAATCCTAATGCTGGTGCTTTGTAGTGTTTTTTAGTCCTCAGCCCTACACCTGACACCACATTTAGGATGTAGTCTGATTTGGTGTGTGTGTGTGTGTGTGTGTGTATGTGTGTGTGTGTGTGTGTGTGTGTGTGTGTGTGAGACAGAAGCCCACTCCCAACCATGTGTGTGATGTGAGGAATGAGTTGGTTCAGCTCCAGCTCAGAGCTTCCTAAGTCAGTGTGTGTTGCGACAGCTGGTTCTCCATGCCAGCACATTAGTCACTATGCACACACACACACACACACACACACACACACACACACACACACACACACACACCTACATGTATAAATTCTTTACATGCTGGCTATGGCTGCTAGCAGGCCCACTTAAAACAGGTTAAATACAAAGGACAAATTCTGGGTACTATGCATAAAATAAAATGTATTCGCCAACAAGAGACATTCAAATATGTTAAAATACTAAATAAACACTATACACACACACACACCTTTTTACAGCAGCCATGTTGACATAAAACATTAAGTAAACACAGGTGTTACCAATGAAACTGGTTCAGGACTATAAGTTAATTTTTATAAATTATAGGTGGTGTGACGAGTTCTCGTTTATCAATTAAGCTTCTGCAGCTCGAACCCTACACAATGAAATTGTGTATTTGCAGGCTAATTGCATTTAGCAAAGGCGATGCTGTTTTTGCAAAGCCGGCATTTGGTTCATGAATAAACCTGCAACTGTTCTTTTGGGAAATAAATTTACTTTCTTCCCAGAAATGAGCTAAATGTGAAGCTGCAGCGACTTAGCTTAGCTGAGCTCGAAACACACTTATCCGTACACATCTGTACGACAATTTAATTTTTAAGCTAAGCTAAGCTAACGGCCTGGCCGTAGCTTCCCATTCATCATCCAGACATGAGAGCATCATCACTCTTCTCTTCTAACTCGTGGCAAAAAAAGTGATTTTTCCACAATGTTCCCATTGTGCGTTTCCGTAAATGTCACCCAGAGCCCGGTAACTGTAACCACCGTACCCATCTTTGATTTCATCAGGCGACATAGCTGTAAAAATCTTGTTTTCTCCCCCCACCCCCCCATTTGCTCTAAATTAATAGATCTCCTGTGACTCGCGTTAGTGTGGCCTGAGCTGTGTTGACTCTCCAAGGTGTGTTTCAATCCAGATTCCCCTTTTGTACACACATCCCACACCCGCACAAACACACACACACAGGCCGGGACCATCTGTGTGTTTATGACATGTGTTCCCCCCCCCCCTCACGCTGAATGCGGTGAGGACATTGATATGAATCAAGGCCTGTCAGCGTTGTAGGAAAGAATCGTAAACATTTTTTGAAAAAAAAGGGGGAGCTGTTGTTATTTGTTGTGGTTTTGGCTTCAGGGGGAAAGTTGTTTTACAGGTGGGAGGATCACACACACACACACACACACACACACACACACACCTCCGTATATTCCCATCCATTCATACCTGCTCTCAGTAGTCACTCAGTCACTCGGGGGCTGATGAGGAGTAAATACACTATTATTATAAAAGTGATGACAGCAGCATCATACCTGAGTAATCAGAGTTATCTTCTGTTGCACGCGATCGCCTTTTTCACACCAGTAAAGATAGTTCTCTCAATCTGTCGCCCTCCACGACTGTTTTGCACATCTTTGCCTTTTATACTGAGTATTGATCTACACTACTGTCTGAAAGTTTAGGCTCACCCATGTGTTTTTCATGAAATGTCGCAAATGTCGCAATGTTAGAAATTATTATTATTTATTTGAAATAACTATTTTCTGCTTCATCTAACCAGCTAAACAGTTTTCAGCCGTGCTAGCATTATTGCAACTGGGGTTTTATATTCATCCATTAGCTTCTAATGCAATCATAAAACACAATGAAGCATTAGAGTGGAGTGATGCTTGTTGGAAATGGGCCTCTATACATCTATGTAGACATTGCATTAAAAACTATTTGCTGCTAGAATAGTCATTTACAACATTAATAATGTATAGAGTGTATTTCTGATTTGTTTAAAGTTATCTTTATTGAAAAAAGACCCCCAAACTTTTAAATGGTTGTGTAGTTACTTTTATCATTTGCACCTTTTCCTTGAAAACTCGAGACCTCCCACCATGTTTAATTCACATCTGGTTCACCGGCTCACATGCGGGATCAATAGTGAACACACACACACACACACACTCATGCTCACTAACACTCATTTGTGTTTTACCAGGAGTCATGTCATGTCTTTCAGTCTTCTACTTCCTACTTAATAGTTGCCACATTCCAGGCTTCCAACCACAGGAATGACTTCACCTGCGAGCAAAAAACCCGGGAAAATGCCTTTTAAATTTAACATGAAAGCAGCCTCCAAGTGTGTGTGTGTGTGTGTGTGTGTGTGTGTGTGTGGTGTGGGCACATAGCTAAGGATTTTTAAATACACACTCAACCACATACTGTACATACATGGGTGAAAATGACCCTGTAGAAATAACTGTGGTGCCTAACAGCCCGTTACACACACACATGCACACACACACACACACACACACACACACACACACACACACACACACACACACACACACACACACTGAATCTGTTGTGGAGCTTTCAGTCCAATATCTTATATATTTTTTTCTTACCCTCTAGTCCTAAAACGTGTCAAAACACCTCCCCCACAGCAGATGTATTCTTAGCTCCTGATTGATTTAGGTGAAGGGCTGAGACGGGTCCATTCAAATTAGTCGCTGGGGTTTTCAATGAATAGCTGTGTGATGTCGGGGCGTGTACCCGCAAGTTGGACCGAAGTCATAATTTACTGTTTTCCCCCCGCCCCGATAAATCCCCCTTTTTATCAAGAGGAGGGGAAGCAACTAATGGAAGGTGACGAGAACTCGCGGCGTAAATCATGCAGCTGCTGGAATCTTTTGGGAGTTTTTGAAAAGCCGGAACACGTGAACTTGTTAACAAGGTAAAAGATAATTAAAAAAAAAAGAATATTTGTTTGGTTTTAAAGGTCCAAAGGTGTTGTTCATTGATGCTGCCTCCCTAAAGATGTTATTAGCTGTTGACAGTAATTGCTGCCTGGATTTCAGTGAGGAATGCTTTCATTTGTCAGGGTTGAGGTGGACTACAGGGACCACCCAAGCAAAAATAGAAAATAAAAAAAATACTACTAAACAATGTGGTGATGTAGTAGTAGTGACGCGCTGTTGTCACACTGTGACGGAAAGAAATGTGTGGCTCCAAAATCTGGACATCTTCTCTTAAGACGTCGCTTTAAATGGCTGTAAATGGGCGCGGATGGGTGGTGACTGTCTAGTTGTGACATCACAACTTTACGGAAGTCCTCACGGTTGGTTTTATTGCTCATTTTATTCATGGACTGAAGGTTTTGACATAGCAGTTTTATTAAAAACTAGATTCTGTGATCAGTAACGGTAATGTAAGGGTATGTAAAGTACAGGTTAATATGGATGTTAATACAAAGGTTGTAATGATGTTAATATACAGGTTATAGTGGATGTTAATATACAGGTTATAATAATGTTAATATACAGGTTATAATGATGTTAATATACAGGTTATAGTGGATGTTAATATACAGGTTATAATAATGTTAATATACAGGTTATAATGATGTTAATATACAGGTTATAGTGGATGTTAATATACAGGTTATAATAATGTTAATATACAGGTTATAATGATGTTAATATACAGGTTATAGTGGATGTTAATATACAGGTTATAATGATGTTAATATACAGGTTATAATGATGTTAATATACAGGTTATAGTGGATGTTAATATACAGGTTATAATGATGTTAATATACAGGTTATAGTGGATGTTAATATACAGGTTATAATGATGTTAATACACAGGTTATAGTGGATGTTAATATACAGGTTATAATGATGTTAATATACAGGTTATAGTGGATGTTAATACACAGGTTATAATGGATGTTAATATACAGGTTATAATGATGTTAATATACAGGTTATAATAATGTTAATATACAGGTTATAATGATGTTAATACATAGGTTATAATGATGTTAATACACAGGTTATAATGATGTTAATACATAGGTTATAATGATGTTAATATACAGGTTATAATGATGTTAATATACAGGTTATAATGATGTTAATATACAGGTTATAATGATGTTAATACACAGGTTATAATGATGTTAATATACAGGTTATAATGATGTTAATATACAGGTTATAGTGGATGTTAATATACAGGTTATAATGATGTTAATACACAGGTTATAATGATGTTAATACACAGGTTATAATGATGTTAATATACAGGTTATAATGATGTTAATACACAGGTTATAGTGGATGTTAATATACAGGTTATAATGATGTTAATACACAGGTTATAATGATGTTAATACACAGGTTATAATGGATGTTAATATACAGGTTATATGGATGTTAATATACAGGTTATAATGGATGTTAATACACATGTTATAATGATGTTAATATACAGGTTATAATGGATGTTAATATACAGGTTATAATGATGTTAATACACAGGTTATAATGGATGTTAATATACAGGTTATTCTTTAATGATAAGTGACACACATTTTTTGTACGTCCACAGTCATCCACCGTCAAGGCCTTTTTTGATTGAAATGATTCATAAATAGAATATTCTCTGCATTTGATAAAGTTTTTTTTTGTTTTCCCAAAGACCATATATTATTTTATTGCATCTGGCGACGGCACAGCAGCAGCACCAGGGTCATTAGCTCGGTCGCAGTTGATAAATCAACTCGTTAATGAGTAAACGAGCTTTGTACCTTGAGATAATGAAATAATTAATTTGTGTTCCCGAGGATAAATAATAATAATAGCCACGGCCGCTAATGGCCTCCGTGTGTTTTGACCTGGATGGAATCTTAATTAGTGTCCTGCTTTTATTCGTGGCCAATATCTCTGCTGTGAAAAGGCCTTTTTTTGTATACAACACGGTGTTAATGGCATGAAAGGGGTTTTCTTTCCATTGCGTTAAGGAAAACCTAAATAAACTAAACGTGGAAACGTCCGGAGAAGTGTGGCCGGTGAAGCCGATACGTCCTCTCCGTCTCCTCTTTCCTCGAAGCTGACTCATTACCACGCACTGTTGTTGTCGGGCCGTGTCACGGAGCACAATGCGATGACATCCAGCTGACCCCGAGGAGGAGGAGGAGGAGAGAAGTGGACAGACAGGGGGAGAAGACACAGGCTGAAACTTAAAGATAGCCGAGAGAAGTGAGAAACAGGGAGGAGGCAAGGAAGGAAGGAAGGAAAGTGGGTGCGTCTTTCTTATTTTTTACCCTCACATTCCCTCTCTTTTTTCGGACTTCAAAGCGTCTCCCGGTGAGCAGGAATTATCCCCCTCCACTCAACCGTGCCGCCCTGTTTTCTCCCCGTGGCTCCGCCCCCTCGCCCCCCCGCCAAAAGACTCCCATCCGCTCCATGCTTCCAGAGCTGATGGACTTGTAAACGCCACGTCTCAAAAGCCTTTTTAGTGGTGCCGTTACAGAAAAAAACGCCCCCCATTATTACACGTTAGTTTTCTTTTCCTGCCTCCTCTCTCGCAGACACAAATGTTTGAGGATTAATAAGATGAAGGCCAGTAAATCTCAGCGAGGGTTCTATTTTTTACCCAGACACTAAAACACATGTGGAGCCCAGATTCTGTTTCTGTGTGTGTGTGTGTGTGTGTGTGTGTGTGTGTGTGTGTGTGAAAGCCACCTGAGCTGGGTTCAGAAACACTGACCGCATTGGGCCAGTTTGGGGGGGGTGGGGGGTTGACCTCCCGAGAGGTCACCGGGCTCCAGGTGGTCTGGTCCGAGCCCGTGTGCCGCTCCGACATCTGGGCCTGGATCCGCCAGCTCCTGACGAGTCAACGAACTCACGGACGAATCCGCGAATCCTGACGACTGGACGCGTTCATTGACGGAACAAACCCAGCGACCAGCTGGCCGCAGGCGTCCAGACAGCTGACGCGTCAGCCGGGGGGATGCCGGGCCGAGCGATTTCATTTCATAGGGCGGAGGAAAAAAAAGGAAAAGACGCGCTAATGAGCCGGAGTTGCTGCTTTAGGGCGATAATTAACGCAACAAATTACTTTTTCGTATCGAATGACGCTTAATTACAGAAAAAAGAAAAGTGAATAAGCTTGGATGTGGAAATAGTTGGCAGCTGCAGAGCTGCGGGAAAATGCACACACACACAAACACACACACACACACACACACACACACACACACACACTGTAGCCATCTACATGAATAACCCTTGTTTTTGGAGATATAATATATTATGTGATATATTCTAAATAATCACTTGACTGCTGTTGATTTCTGTGTTTTCTGTGCAGTGACTGTAAAGTCTATTTATGCATGTTTCCATCTTCCCTTCCTTCCTTCCTGTGATTTCCTGGTTGATATTTTATTGCTGAACAGTGTATGAAAATGCATTGAACTGCACCTTTAGTGGATTGATGGAGATAATCACTTTTTTATATGTAGTAATATTTTTTTGTATATAATAGCAGTATTATTATTTTATTACCCACAAACACACATATACTGTTTATTTCCTACTCTTAGATCGTCAGATTGCACACTGCTGTGTGTTATTATATATTTTCGTTACTTAGTGTGTGCCATTCAAACACAGTTTACACACACTTCCTCGTTTGAGTGAATAGGAGCGTCTGTTCTGCACAGTCCTATACTGTTATAGTTTAGTTTTAGCTCAGTCCCATGATTTCGCTATTAGAACGAAAGGCTAATTTTAAAGATGATCGTGAATCCGTCAGCACTTTATCTGCCTGTTTCTGATAATTGCTGACCTCCGCTCTGGCCCCGACAGCCTGAAACATGCTTTGTTAACAATTTATTGGGCTTCCCTCGACGGCCTCCAGGCCTGGTGGTGGCCGTGCAGTTTTACCGTGGATAATTAAGAATGAAAACTACAATTAGGGCTCACCACAATAAGTCACTCTGTTCCTTAGTGTTTAATTCGTTTCCCCCCTTACTCCTCTTCCTCCTCCTCCTCGTCTTCGGTGGCTTGACAGCAGGCGTAACGTGAGGAATGGCAGGTATTCTTTTCATCCGCTGGTTAACCTAGTAACTAGCAGTCCTGCCGCTTGCTGGGGGTGGTTAAACAAAAAAAAGAAGAAAAGAAGATAAAACACAACGGAATAATGTGATTTTCAAGTTTAACTTCACCCTAGTTAAAAGCAAGGGGATTGTAGATTTATATCAGAATAAATATTGTTTATTGTAGTAAATTAAGAACATTTAAACATATTACGCACATTGTATTGAATACTTAAATTTGTTTAAAATAAAAATTCATTTAATATGCTCATTATTCCAATTGGCATTATTGAAAATGACTTTTTATAGGTAATATATGTATTTCTCATCACAATCTATAAATAAGATGTAACTCATCTATTGCTATGGAATAACAAGACAGGAAAAAGATTGATAGTGATTTTTCTGTAGTGTTTTTTTTAACAGTAAAATATTGTGCCAATTAACAATATTTAATATTTAGGTTAATGACAAACACAGTGATTGGTGATTTGAAAAGGGGTTGTGTTCTTGTTTGTCTCATGTCATTTAAAAGCCCATTTTTATCTTTTTTTTTTGTTTTAGATCCTGATTTTGCACATTTTTTTGTCAAATTGTCAAATAAATTTTAAATATGTAATAATGTAATCCACCTAGAATACAAAACTAGTTGATAGTAAACTTTTTAAAAACCTTTTAAGTTTTAAGATCATCAACACCCAGATCCAGTCCACCGTAGACCACCTCTAACAGAGCTGTCCCTCCACGCCGGCGCCCCCCCCGTCTCTCTAAAAGGGGGTGGGGCTTGGCTCGGTGCCATGTTGATGCCAGCAGGGGTGGAGCGGCAGGAAGGGGGGGGGGGGGAGCGTTCAGCTGGTGTCGGCGGGGTATTTAGGGGGGGGGGGGGGGGGGGGCGACCACGAAGAACCAACCACACACACACTCGAACACACTTGAACACACACACAGACGTCTCGGAAGATTTGCCTGAGTCTCTATTTAAATTGACACAAGTCTCATGGTTTCCCAGGGCGACACTCCACCCTCCCACAAAACCCCCCTCTCTGTTTTTTCTCCTCCTCTCCCGTCACCCTGCTTTGTTGAAAAGAGCCAATGGTGCGTCTGCTGGTAACTAGGCACCCTATTTATCAGTAACCAGCACCAACAATAACTGTAACCCGACACCTCCTCAGAGACTCAGGGACGTTGGAGAGAGGGAGATTTGGAAGGAAACGGAGGAAAAGAAAGGGCGGAGATAAAGAACAAGTCAAGAATGAGAGGAGACAACTCAGACAACTGATTCAGCCCTTTGACCAGTTAGCCTGTTCATGCAACTTTTTCTCAATTCAATAGCCATTTTTTTTTACATCCACACGGATGAAATGTGAGCTGAAAAGGGGGAAAAATGCATGAAAGAAGCGTCATGCAGGATGAGCGAGGGAAGGAAGTGACCAGCGACACACAGAGGGAGAGAGAGAGAGAGAGAGAGATAGAGAGAGAGAGAGAGGGAGAGAGAGAGAGAGGGAGAGGGGGGATCCAGTGTCGGGTAATGGATCCTCAGGCCCTATTAGACCATTCATGGCTGGGTAGCTCTTAAGAGAGCGGGGCAGGTCGACCTGTGACGAGGCTTTTGATCCGTGCGCTCCCCCTGCCAGACCAACTATTTGTCCGCCGGCTGCTTATCAAACGGGATCAGGGCTGTAGAGAGTGAACGCAGGAGCAAGGAGGGCCGTGTGTACGTTTAGTTTTAGTTTGCGCGTTCGTGATTGGCTGATAAGCGTTTGCACATTTGTGTATGAGTGTGTGCATATATGTTTATCTGTGGCCAGAACACGTGTGTTTGTGTGTGTGTGCAGGGAGCAGCAGGGCATGACAAACTTTTGATTTGGCCTTTAGATAATGTCTGTGTGTGTGTGTGTGTGTGTGAGATAGAGCATTCTTGGTTATAGCTGAGTGATTCCCTCAAGATAACAGCACCATTTAACTCTTCACCTTTCTGCCATCTCTCCATTGGAGGCTTGAATAAATCTAGTACTAATCAGCAGCATGATGCATAAACCTCTCGGTAGGGTCATGATAAAATAAAGATATACATGTATAAGAATACAGTGCATCAGAATTGTAAATGAACGTGCAGCAGTTTAACTAAAACAGCCGTGAAGGAATTTCAGCCTGTCGTTACTTTACGACTGTGGTTATTTCTAGCCCTGTATTGATATGAATTCCTCACATATCCCCATAAATCAGGATTGGCAGTGATATCTCAATTTAATATCAAGTTTAACGTCATGTGTCCTTTGTACATAGCAACACATTTCACACCTGTGCAATGAAATTCCTAAGACGAGGCTCACGCCAGTAATTGCACAAAGTGACACTAACACATAGACAGGTTGTGTGGCGCTGCGCCACAGAATGAAAACTGAGTGACACAAATCTCCATGAAACTGCATCCTTTTTTGTTTCCAACACGATTATGTCATTGTGGCTCACACGCACACGTGCATACATGTCAATAGTGTGACGTTTACCAAACACAGCCCTGAACCCAGGGGCCACACAATGCTGCGAGGCCTATACAGACAAAAGTACAATTTGTGCGAAAGTGAGTGGTGGAATGTGCCATAGTTTGGGTGAATACTCTCTTCTGATTGGCCGGGCAGGTGCTTGACTTTGATCAGCTGTTCTGAATTCATCCGCCGCCCCGCCTGTAACCATAGCAACATTAAAGAGCTCCACTTCCTTGTTATCGCGGACACACGCGAGTAACCGACCTGATAAACTAACAAGCTGACGAGGAAAGGGAAAACATATTAACACTTGCACCGCGTGTCCCACACATGAACACAGTTTATGCATGTTTCAGTGGTGCAGCTCCAGTCTCTGTGACACACACAGACGCGTTGATCTCTAACATGATGTCAGGGTTTACTGGTTACCTGCTCCAGGTGGTGAACAGGAGGCAGCACGTTTGGACTCGTGTTTTTTCTTTTTTTCTTGCACATTGTTTTGATCCAGGATCTGTTTTTCCTGCTTTCTCTGCCTCATTTCCTTAGTCCTTCTCTTAAAACATGTCACTCACTTCAGTGGATTCGATCCTTTCCTCAGACTCGACGTGGACTCGAGAACAGATGCCTACCAGTTATGAAATGACAGACGGCAGAGACAACACATTATGGTATCTGTTGCAGGCCTTTTGGAGGAAAAGCAGACGACACGTTTTACCGCTCCATCACCGAGAGGCAGCGAATGCTTCATTAAAAGTGACGGTTAAATTACAGGTCCTCAATCAAGCTGCCTCTCGGTTGTCAGAGGGAGACAGAGGAGGCAGCTCCTGGATGATTTTTCTGTCTAGACCGTGAGGTAAAACTCAACTTATGCATCATCTGCCGTCAAGTCGTCTGGTGAGAACCAGAGCCACTCCCCAGAATCTGTGACCTGGGCGGCTTTTAACGCAGGAAAGAGGAGGGTTTTAAACCTGATTAGTCCAGTGGAGAGAGAGAGAGGTCTGACACAGCTTGAAGGGTCCGAGAGAGATGCAGCGGAACAACTAAGTGGATTTGCCAGTGTTTTAAAATCAATTATAAATGCAGGCCGCATTGAGACAGATGTGACTTTGCCTTTGATTGCCTGCACATTTATGGAGCTAATGTAGCTCGGAAAGTGCTGTTAGCCCTGCACTTACTCGTGTTATACTCTGAAATCTTAGAATTAAATCCCCCTCCTACTTTTTATTACCTTCCATGGTGGCGTTTCGAACTCCTTATCTGCAGTTTGATTGACAGCAGTGCGGCCCAATGGAAATTTCCCATGGCGAGACCATCCAAATCTGATAGCGGGGTCTTTAGAACCACATGTAACATGTGACATGTGGGAACTGTGATACGTGCACCTTGGACATACCATTTTCCTCAAATAAGACGGGTTGTGTTTTAAGAGGTTAATTACCCTTTTTGGCGGTACCAGTCAAACACGCCGGCCGCTCACCGGGCTCGTTTCACGTTGTCTGGCCTCTTCATCTGGGCTCGTTCAGCATTGTCTGGGCAGGAAACAGTGCTGCTATTCTTTCCTCGCCCCCCCCCCTCTCCCAGGCATCCTAAATGGGACATAGATATTCTAGCCGGGTCAGTTCTTGGCCTGGCACTTGATGCCCCTGAGTGCTCTGCTTAAGTACGCCCAGCAAGACCACTTGCCGCTGGGCTTGTAAAAGTCCTCTCAGCTCGTGAGGTGAAGGTGGAGGAGAAGTTGATACGGCTGTGGGGGGGGGCAGGGTCCTGAACCCCACCACACGCCAAGAGAAAAGCTTTCTGATTGGAGGTACAGCTTCACTATATTACGAAAATAAATCACTAAAAAAGGTGTTTCTGAAAACATTCTATGCAAAAAATAACCATGCAGATGCTGAACTGGTCTTTATTCTAGAGGGGTATGCAACCCTGGGTCTAGATTGCCACTGTGGGTGCACCTGATTCTACTAAAGCCCTCACTAAGGATCTACTGGATGCCACTGATTTGCATAAATTAGCCTAAACCTCAGCGTTATGCAACGCTATCATTTCTCAAATTGCATCAGAATGCATTGCACGTTAAGTCCTACATAGACGGTGAATAGCAAGAGTTGAAATCATGACTGCAGTGTGTAAAGCTCCAACCGGACTGAAGCAACAGGCCTGAACCAAGGCAGCCTCTTACTTCCTAACAACCAGATACTTGTAATGTGTTAAACTTATTCAGTGGTTTAACTGTCCAGCTCCTAATGAATCTTGTCTACTCTAACCACCATACTTTAGAAGCTATATAATTCTATAACTCATCACGCTGTCAAACTAAATGAAGACTTTAGAATCGTACAAATCCAGCAGCTTTTTCACTTATCACCTAATAAAAGCTAATGTGGAGAAAATCGATGTGAAAGGAGCGACTATGCAGTCCAGTCCTGATGAATTACACTTTTAAAGAAAAAAACCTATTGGGTTTGTGACAGCAGCAAATGAACATCGCAGTAGTTTTGTTCTACACGATCGTTCCTCGGTGGATTGAATCTGTCGCTCCACCTGTTGTCGGCCTGTCTGATTGGTGCAGCCACTGATCCCGGTCGGTTCAGTGGGCGCATCTGTGTGTAATCCCACCTGTTCTCCGGCTGTAGTCGGGATGTTAATCCACACCGCTCCCCTCCTCTTCCACAACTCACTTCCCGGCGGGGGCGGGGGGGTGAAAGGAGTCTTTTGTATGCTACTGCTCCCCCCCCCCTTTACTCCCTAGTATGAACCCGTGAAGGGAGCTAATCCCACTAGTGTGATGACTATAGTACAGTGACAGGAAGATGAAGACAAGATGAAGATGAAGAAGAAGAAGAAGGGGGAGGGATTCTGGTTTGTTTTAGGCCACGCTGAAGAGCTGCAGGTGTTGTGGGGAAATTAGACTGCAACAGCTGTGTGTGTGTGTGTGTGTGTGTGTGTGTGTGTGTAGGGTTATACAGTGGGAGGAAGGAAAGAGGGCACTTTAGCATGAGTTTTTCAGCAGTTAGGCAATGAAGGGCCCCCCCCTGCATGTGCATGCCACTGGTCATACATGCAGAATTTGCAGCTTTGCAGCCTTTTGCATTACGAGACAAAAGTGAAATACACTCTTTCTTCCCTGTTTTTGTTCCTCCCCCTCATCTTCCTGAATACTAAATAACACACAGTGAATCACGTCCCGTCCCCTCGCCTTGCCTCCCTCTTCCAGGGTTTCTCACCCCCGTCTGGCGTCCAGCGCGTCCATCAGCTTTATCTGCCTGTGTCCGTGAAGAGCGTTCGAAAGCTTAAAGCTGCTCCTGTCCTCGCGTCCATCCGCTGCTTTGATCACATCGGACGGCCGGGCATACCTGCGAGTAAATTACGACCTGGAGATGAGAGGGGCTTTCGCCGAGCGCTTCCAGATAGGAGCGATCGCACACGCCCCCGTCAGCGGACGAGTGACGGCGGCGAGAGGCTGCAGTTGTGGAGTAAAAACCTGGCTCCATCATGTTTTAATATTGGCGATAGCAAGGTTCTAAGCTTGGCATCTATCTATAAAGCAAGGAAGAATCCTTTTTTGTGGAATTTCTTTGATAGATATTCAATACATCATTATTATCACTGAAAGTTGGATTATCATGGACTTATGTATTACAGCACTATCCTGCAGCAGCACTTTTGTTATAGTGTGAAGCTCCATATCACGGCTCCTCCTCAGGTTGCTTCCCAGCACTTTCATTACAATTAAAAGCTCCGTTGTCTCATTTCTTTCTGCAGAAATCATGCAGCCAACAGCAAAACCTCATTAGAAAAGTTCAGAAGTAGCCTTTTCTTCTCTTTTTTTTTTCTTAAAGGAGAACCATGCTCTGCACATGCAGCATCTTACTCTATGCATGCAGAAAAAATACAAAGTAGAGATTTATCATAAGTCCGCCAAACATTAAAACTTTACCTAAGCTTTAGCTTTTCTATAGGAATACATATACCTATGGGCACTCCACTAGTTATGTATATAATACAGCAGGAGTTTTCTCTTATAATCCATAAATCTCTCATTTTCTCCATATCTGTTGACCTGCTGGTCTCCTGCATTCCTGTGGTTAATCATCTGCCCTCGGTTAGCACAGGTTCTGCCTTCAACTTCCAACAGAAGGTCATGTGTTAAAGCTCCCGACACGTAACAGATGCCGAGAACATGTGAAACTAGCTATGAGTTTGTGATTCTAATTGCACTGTCAGGGATGTGGGACAGTCAGACATAATTTTTTTTAGGATGACGAGCGGTGTCTGTTGTGTGTCGGATGCCTTTTTGCTGCTGTAAGTTGTACATTAAAGTTGGAGCCTGGGGGGGGGGGGGGGTGAAGCTGGATCAATTGCAGCAGTTGGTGTTTAGCTTGGCACCGATGCAGATCCATTTGCTGCGAATGACTCCTCAATCATTCTCTATTGCTCCCTGAGACATGCCCCCCCAACCCCCAGCTCACTAATCTCTTTTTTTCCGCTCATCTTTTATTTCTGCAGAGCTGGCTTGATTCCGTTTGATGGCTGCTGCCTTTGATTGACTTTGCATCGGGGCGTGATTTGTGTGTGTGTGTGTGTGGTTGGTGGTTTCCCCCACACTGTTTTCAGCATACAGGATGTCTGTCAGTGTGTCTGCAGGCTGCTGATATGTGATCTGACGTCGGCGCTGGCTGCAAAGAGAGAAAAGAAAAGAGAAGGGAGAAAAGGAGACGAGACTTGACAACATATTGGAGTCCGAACAGAACAGTTGCGAGTTACTGTTCTCCCCTTTTGATAAAAAGTTCTAACGGAGAACAGATTAAATAAAAGAGGCGATAAAGAGATGAGAGAAAAAGCACAAAGATTAAGGAGAACGTATTTCATTCAGCTCAGAGCAGTGGAAAGTTAACGCTGGAGAATGGGAAGAGGAGCAGGTTTGATGTCAGGTTGCACCATTCAAACTGTTTGTTTCCCCTCTCCTGATTGGATGGAGGTGTTCAGGTGTGTCCAATAGGGAGGAGCCGACTGTCGGGTTCCTGCCTGCTGATTGGCTGGAATCCGGTCAGGTTTGCAGGCTTTTGTGTTGATTCAAAGGAGAGGGGGAGAGAGGGGGAGAAAGTTGTCCCTCGCTCTGAGAGATTTAAAAAAATACAACAGTTCTCATTGGGCACTCGGCTGTAAAAGTTTAACGGTGCAGTAAAAAGTGTCGCCTCCCCTGTGGTTGTAACTTTTCAGGCTCTCAATTACTGTCCTCTTTAGTCGTGATGAATGTCCAGAGGTCGAGCACGACTTCCTGAGCCGAGCGTGGTTCTACGCTGTGGACGGGAGGTTCCGTGACGGGTGTTTTTTTGCATCAAACAAATGAAAGCGGCGTGAAGCCAACACGTTGCCTCTCCCGGCGTGTGAGAAGGGGTGAAGTGTGCCTCCGTGGTGGGCCCGTCACCTCTCCGGAACCTGTCGCCGCCGCTGTTTGTTTTACTGACCGGCCCTCTCGCTAACCCTACTAAAGCTGTGTTGGTTTTACACAGCTGGGTTTCAGCAGGCCGCGGCCACCAGCGTTGCAGCTGAACGAGTTATTTCTTAACCAATTAAACAAGAGCCCTCATTTTTTTTAATGTTCCTGCTTGAATGACAATAAATATGGAATATCTACAACCACAGAGGTCATTGTATTAAACCTGGTATCAAAAGAAATCCACAACATGTGAGGTGTCTACAGAATCAATTTATGTTGCTGTGACAGAGCAAATATAACTTGAAAACTCAGATAAACTTCAGATAAAAATACTATTTATTAATTAAAACAGGATCAAACTGATCTAAATCAGGAAAAAATAAACTTGAAATAAGCTGCAATGCAAAGTTCATTGATTAATAAAATAAAAAGAGTTTAAAGATGAACTATTTGAGGATTATTACAGAACACGAAGAATATATTCAGTAAAACAAACAGCTCAAATCTGAATTAAATCTCTAAATCTGGTTAGTTGCAGCCCTACTGCTCATATTATATTACACTATTTTCTTGATGTGGATATTGATGATATATATTGATGCTCTAACAATGACATTAAATGTTAGAGCTGAGTTTTTTCCTCATGTTACATATGAATAAAAGTCAATGCTGACCCGGTATCAGGGTGTTTTAACAGGTTGAAAAGGAGAATCTGAACATCATAGACACTGGGCTACAGATCTGTGTGTGCTTGTCACTCATAGTGACAGCTGCCCCAGGAATGTGTGTGTGTGTGTGTGCCCACAATTTGGGTTTTTTACCACCCACTCAAACCACAAACCGAGACCTCTGAGAGTGTGTGATAATATCTATGAGCTTAGAGAAGCCCACTGACAGTTGATGGACTAATTCAGTGCCTACTATTACTTACTGTATATGTGTGTGTGTATGTGTGTGTGCGTGCGTGTATGTGTGTGTGCGGCCTGCTTCGCAGCTTATTAGCAGTTCTTATCACCTCACACCGCCACAGGCCTGTTGATCTGCATCATCGTGTCAATAACTCCTGCATAAACCACTCACCAAACCAACCCGCTCCCGTTTAATCATGCAAACGTCTTCCCTCATGTGCGCGTTTATCGCCGCTGCTGGGCTGTAAAAGAGCGACGCTCCAATCCCAACGTGATCTTTTTACTGGGGTCGTCCGGCGAGGCCTCGTAAAACGCGCCGAGGCGGCGGTGCAGATTTATTCCGAGCGAACGCCGGTTAATTAACGATTTGGGCTCGATGCTTCAAAAGTGTGGAGATTACTCGTCGGCTTTGATGCTGCCAGCTTTTGTTTTCACTTGGAGGGTCATCTACTAAAAGAACTCTCAGTAGTAATAAGTCCTGTTAAACCCATGAGTGTGTGTGTGTGTGTGTGTGTGTGTGTGTGTGTGTGTGTGTGTGTTACTGTTTGTGCCTGTCTGCTGGTGGGCGCCTACATGTACGCCTGTGTGTGTGTGTGTTTTGGCATGCTTATGTTTTTTTTTTTCCCATGGCGTCTGCCTGTGACACACCCTTTTCCAGCCCATCCTCTGCATACTGTGTGTGTGTGTGTGTGTGTGTGTGTGTGTGTGTGTGTGTGTGTGTGTGTGTGTGTATGTGATCCCATGCTAGCAGCTGGTGGGCTCTATAAATAGAGATGGATGGGACAGCCCTGGAAAGAAAAACAGAAACAAACAAATGGATTTTTCCTCCTGTACCTTCACCTGCCGTCCTCCGTACCTAAAGGATGACGATGCATCATGTCGCTTATGAGGCGCCACATGATTGCAGAGCTGCCACGTTATTTTTCCACGAGTCCTTTTCCCCTTAATCTGCTGCAGTTTAGCTCAGCTTGACCTGCTGTGAAAGTGCAGCAGAATAGGTGATGAAGGCCCAAAAAGACACACCTGCTCTCAGAGTGTTGTGTTAGCTTGTGTGTTTGGACATGAGGGTTGGCCCAGGGATGAGTGAACGTGAATGAGTGTGTGTGCATGTGTGTGTGTGCTGAGTAGTAACAGATCATGTCAGTACCTACTTGGTTACATAGTCATTTGATGTGACTTTTTACAACCGTGTGTGTGTGTGTGTGTGTGTGTGTGTGTGTGTAAACGTGCAGCTGATAGATCTCTGGCGGCATGTGGGATAACGTTGGTCAGCCACAGACTCTGGGAGGGCGGGAGACAGGTGTGTGTTTGTGTGTGTGTGTGTGTGTGTGTGTGTGTGTGTGTCTGCAGACAAATAAACACACAGTAGCCACCAGCTCGTCCGTCCGTTAGCGGCGTTGAATCAGCTCCTCCATTACAGCAGCACAGTAATCCACAGCTGCTGCTTAATGTCACTGTCCTGCAGCCTGACTGCTGGTCTGTGTGTGTGTGTGTGTGTGTGTGTGTGTGTCTACAGTATGTGTGTGTTTCGTCACTCCCACCCTGCCGTGTGATTTATGCCCCTCACACAGCCGCGAACCTGCAGCACCGCGGCTGCTACTGATCTAATTGACCCTCCTGTCGCTTCCCATTGTGACTTATGGTGCAGCACAGGACCTGCAGCAACCTGCTCTGATTGGTGCAAACACACCAGGGTTCCCGCAGAGTCATAAAGGTCTTAAATTTGAGAATAATACCTTAAAAAGACTTGGATGTCTGGGTCTTTTGATTTGTGCAGGACATAATTTTTCCGTATTGCATTCTCCTCTAAAGTAAAGGAACTGTCATGGCCTAAAAGTTGTCTCTTGCTGTAAGTCATGTTCTTGAATCTTCAGGTCGTTCTCAGGGTGGCTGTTTTGTGTCGAGATAATTTACCTCACAAACCACACTACAGTAAAGTTGGCTGGTTATTGGATGTTTTCTTGATGTTTGGTTTTATCTGAGCTTTTATCAGGGACCAAGTCATTAGAATACAGCAACATCATCATACTCCATATTAAAAATCTACCTTCATAATGTGATGGGGACCACCTGCAAGTGCATCTATATGGTTGTAGTACGCATTTATTAACCAAAAAAGTTCATATCAAATACGGTAAACTACTTGTTTATTGTACAGGATTGTTTGAGAAATAAATTAACACATTAAAAAAATTTAAATCAAAAAATAAATGGTCTTAAAGAGGTCACCAGAGTTACTACAACATGTGAAACGGGGACTATAAATGAACACTTAACAACAGGAAGACCAGAATAAAACCGGGGAAAATGGACTTTTCATGTCATGGGGCCTTTGAGGTCCTGAGAAACGACCTCTGCTACGTCTGAGAGTGACGGGACGCCTGTGGACGGACCTCCGCCGTGACTTTTTCACCCCTAAACACACGGATCCACCACACACCCTGAGTCTGGTACAGAAAGGCTGTGCAATCTGACCCACCTCCCTCTTCAACAGTATTATCCCCCCCCCTGCACATTTCATAAGGCCGCGCCACCTGTTGTCAGCTGTATTTCACCCAGCTCGTGCCCTCTGCGGCCTATAGCCGTCTGTTTCCCCTCCATAGGCACCGGGAATTACAGTTGTGCCGTGAGTAGGTACGAGGCCAGACTGGGCCGTTTCCCCCCCCCAGGACCAGAAACCCGACACTGATCCAATTACTCCCGATCCAGGGCCTCGAATCTACACCGCCGAGCGGCCGCTTTAATTCAATCTAGCAGGCGAGAAGCGCCGCACGGTAAACAAGTCAAGCTGTTAAGCCGCGGGAGAGATGGGATCATATTCAGCTCATGCAGGAAAGAAAACGTTCAGGGCAAACTGTAGATTTAGTTTCTGTATTAAACTGTCTGACGGACACAACCCCCCCAGACAAGCGTGAGACGCTGGAAGGCAAGTCTCTTCAGATAGTAATAGATATTTAAAGCTCCCGCATTGTAGATAGTGAGATTTGAGTTGTTGTTTTTTAATTATAAGATACAATTAAAAGCTTAATCCAAAGAGGAATCCACACAGAAACGTTGGATGTGTGTTAAATTGAGCCAATCAGAAGGAGAGACTCGTTAATGCTAACGAGACAGACACAAAAAATTGAGTGAGAGGTTACAGGAAACTGCATTGAAATGATTTTGTTGCTTTAAACACAACACAAAAAAGCATGAAAAGTGTGGCTAAGAAATGGTGATCGATCCTGAGAGTAGAAGGAGCAGTAGAGTTGTCTGTTTGACAGGAGACATCTCCCTCCTCTCTCTGTGTCTTTGTGTAACATGATATAAGTCAGGAAACAGGTGGAGAAGATGTATTCACACCTTTATAAGAAGACAAGTCAGGTTGTCTTCAGGCTTACTGTATGAATCATGAATAGTTTTTTTTTGTTATTTTCCAACTGTTCTTTCACACTGAGTTTAACCTGATACAGGATCGCATGAGAAAACCTGAATAAAGTATTTATTATGTCTTGTAAAACACAATGTTACATCATCAATACATAATATCAGGAGTGTTTTTATCATTAGTAAAACCTTTGTGGTTGTGGAGCATTCACAGCAGAAACCTGTGGCTTTAATCAGTCATATATGTCTTCTCTCTACCTGCAGACGGCCTGCATCGCGTGGTGGCCCTGTGCACGCTGCGCGTCACCATCATCACGGACGACATGCTGACCAACAGCATCACGGTGCGTCTGGAGAACATGTCGCAGGAGCGCTTCCTGTCGCCGCTGCTCGGCCTCTTCCTGGAGGGCGTGGCCGCCGTGCTGTCCACGCGGCGCGAGGCCGTGTTCGTCTTCAACGTGCAGAACGACACGGACGTGCAGGGCTCCATCCTCAACGTGACCTTCTCGGCGCTGCAGCCCGGCGGCGTGCCGGGCAAAGGGAGCTTCTTCCCCTCGGAGGAGCTGCAGGAGCAGATCTACCTGAACCGGACGCTGCTGCGCCTCATCTCCTCCCAGGAGGTAATGCACGTGATGGTGTTTTTTAATGTATGACTAAGTGACAGCATCCATTTTCTAATAATTTAGACAATAATTACTGTGGTAATTTGGCTTAGAATAACCAGACTAGTATGACCAAAACTATGAAGAGGGATCAGGGCACCCTGCAGGCAGTTCCATGCAGAGGGAGCAGCATACAGAATTTTCATCATCTTCATAATGAAACGCCACCTTTCCCAGTTCAGTAGAAACATGAGGAACAATTCAGGGTGACAAAGTCAGTGAATCGTAGGCTGTGATGTTACCCAATGAGGCACAGTCACAGGGATGGGCCCATTTTAAGTAGAACCTCATAGATGACCATTCAGCAAAGTGCAATAACGGGTGAGATTCTGCATCCAGTGGTATGTGCATGTGCAGGACATCATCATAATCAAGCAAAGGAAGAGTGCTTCTCTTCTCCATTCATATTGTTTACCTCCACACACACACACACACACACACACACACACACACACACATAAGGGCTGTGTATGCTGCACACTCACCAGTATTAGAGTATATCAAACTTAAAATGATGATTAAGGTGTTTTTTTTTGCAGGTTTTGCCCTTCGACGACAACATCTGCCTGCGCGAGCCGTGCGAGAACTACATGAAGTGCGTGTCGGTGCTGAAGTTCGACAGCTCGCCGCCCTTCATCGCCTCGGACACCGTGCTGTTCCGGCCCATCCACCCCATCAACGGGCTGCGCTGCCGCTGCCCCGTCGGCTTCACCGGCGACTACTGCGAGACCGAGATCGACCTGTGCTACTCGGGGCCGTGCATGAACAACGGCCGCTGCCGCAGCCGCGAGGGCGGCTACACCTGCGAGTGCCTGGAGGACTTCACCGGTGAGTCGGCCAAACCGGACGAAACCGTCCTTAACACGAAAATTCGAGTCGTCTTTGTGTATTGAAACGAGCAACTATGCGAGAGGGATCATATTGTTTCTAACAAAGGCTTAAATGAGTTGTGCAAAAACTGCCAAACCGCACCGACAGGTTGTAAAACCTATTTTAAATCTTGAGGTCGACCACAGTGCACAAAGGAACACACACACACGCACACACACACACATAAACACACAGTAGATTTATTGCTGTACAGTGAAAGCAAATGGACGGCCGACTATACTGGCCAAACCAGATCTGTCTCAAATATCACCCCAACGAAACTTTTTTTTTTTTTTCCCCAGTAAATCTTTAACCTTGTTACAAAAAAAAACAAGGACTGTGTCAAGCCTCCACTAAGTGGCAGTGATAATAGGTTTTTTCAGGATCAAAGATTACGGAGAGTTCTCATGCTGCTTATTCTCATAAATAAGCAAGCCATTGTTTGGACGGTACACACACATACACACACACACACGCCAGATCAATGTGTGAAACTTCAAGCCGCTCCGCGAGCACCAAACCTAATAATATCAGACAATTTTTCCTAACTTCTGTAGCTCCAGATCACCAAATGTCACCACTCATGTGACCATTAGCCACAGGGTACAAATAGTACTTTCATTTCTGCGATAATGTTATCTACATGTGTTGTGTGAGTGGTGCTTTTAGCTTTTGTGATGCAATGTCTGTTCACTGCTCTCATTTATAATCTATGTATGTATGTTAGATTTTAAAAATTTGATGCCACTCTGCAAAAACTGAAATCCTATCAGGTGCAGGGTTTTTTGCACAATTAGTCCAATATTGAGTAGAGTTATGTTATTCCACATCCTATTGCATGTCTTCTTGAATGATGACAAAAAACTTGTAATAAGCTTCACATTTAATATTGGACTAATTGTAGAAAATATGATTAAGTTACTCCTGAGACAAAGTTAAATAAGCACATAACACACACACACACACACACACACGCATGTACGCACACACAAATTCCTGCTGAAGGGTTTCACGCTGTTGCAGTGATTGACATCACTTTTCCAAGAAATGTGGTAACTCGCCAAGGAAGGAGGAGAAGATGCATAAAAGTTCATGTTAAGAAAATTCCTAAAAAATTCTATCTTTGCACTTTGTGGATAGCAATGAATGATTCTGACATGAAAACTCTCACTGACTATTTAGAGAAAAGCAGAAGGAAGCATGAACCCTGGCTCTCGTCCATTCAGACGGTTTTCATCATTCCCATTGAAATCTCTTTCTGAGAATATTTCCCAGTGATCTTCCTCTCCTCGTACTTCCCTCCCCATACATCTGATACCAGACTGTCTCTGTCTGTCTAATGGAGCCTGGAGGCCTCTGACAGCCCTCCTCTGCCTCTGTCTCTCCCCAACACTCCACCTTTCCTCTCCTTCTCTTCCTCCGTCCTATCTGATGTAATTAGCTGATTATAGCCGCCTTTGTTACTCACTGGCCGGCTCTCGCCTTCCTCTCCTGCCATTCCATATTTTGCTTACCTACATCTCCCCAACTTTGAAGGTCACAGTTCAACTCCAGATAGTCAGGGCTCATCAGGGGCCATAATGGGGTCGATGACAGCACGCTCTTGGGTTTCCTACATTACAGGGAAATAGATCCTTATAATTCCCCCCTCGGAAAAAAGGATTATGTCGAGGAGAGAAGGGCCATTACCTGGTTCCAGGCTGTGGTATTGGGGGGGTTGGGGGGATCTGTGCACGTCCTGGGTAGCTGGATCTTGTCTGGACAGCAAGTCAATGCACGGCATTGGGACACTGAGGCCCCTATGGCCAATGATATAAGAGTCAGACAGGTGGAGGAATTTCAATGGGCAGGGTCAGGAAACCGCGCTCGACTTGTTGACTCTGGACGGACAGTTTCACAGTCATTTGGGAGGAATTTATGAAAGCGAACCGGATAATATGATAAATTCGATATCATCGTCCAGTTTAGCCAGAGGTGGACAGACTTTTGGCAGCATAGACACAACCTGGAAGACAGTAAGATAAGATAATGAGGGATTCTAAAGACTCCTGGTTGGTTTTGGTTGGTGCCTGGACTGATCTCAACAGCCTGGAATAACAACAGATAGACTGGTTTGGAGCCAGTAGGTGGACTGGTTTTCCATGTTGTGGATAATAGACTAGATTAATGGCAGCCATATTAATTAAAAATAGTAGACAAACATTGGTTTTACCAATGATGGTAATTTAGGATCCAAAACTCTGCAGCGTACAAGGAAGAAAATCCTAATGAGTATCATTGGTAGCACTAATCCACTATTTCATGTTGATATGGCTGCCATGAAAAAGGTCCATTGACCACACATAGATGATCTGGCATCTCCTTTATGTCCTCTAAATGTCTTTTTAAGATCTGTTTACACACGGAAATTCCACAACTGGTTCGTCTCTGCTCACCTTTTCAATCTGGTCTTGGTTGAATTCGTCTAAGGGTGTTTTTCATACCTCTGATTTTGATTATTCGGTCCACGCACGGCAAGGTGTGAGGTCAACACGGCTCCAAAGATCCACATGGTAGGCCATAACATTTCTACCATCTCCTCATTTGGACCTGGGTTTGCGATCTCATTGGAGGAACCAAAGTTTGTCATCTGATCCAGAGCCAAGTGGACCGAGACCACCTTGTTCTGGAGGTTCTGTCAGGCATGATTTAGTTTAGCTACTTAAACTGAGTTACCATTTGCTGCTATATGCTATATATGCGGCCTATAGAAAAACATCTGGTCTAAATAACCAAAGTGGGTAAGGAATAAAGGGAACATGGCTGGACAAATAAGAAGCGATTTCTGGACGTTTTAGGAATGCAAAATTCGAGCCGGAGTGTTGCTTAAAAGGACTTAACTGGCCGCTTTTATCTGATCTTCATGTGGTTCAAGTATCAGCTTGAGTTCAACCGTTGCTCGGGTTTAATAGAGGAATGTCAGAGGTATCTTCCTTGACGTGACCTTTATCTTTCTGTCGTTCCACTTAGTCCTTTGCCTTGGCCTTTTCCCCTCTAACCCCGTGTTATCTCCAGATATGGCCACGTGCTTCGCTTGTAGCTGAGACCTGAGCTTCTCGTAAACGGCATAAAAGGCCTTTTTTTTTTTTTTTTTTACAAAGGGCTTTCTTGTTGTTGGTGTAAGGTTCAGTTGGACCAGGTCAGATTTACAGGGGCTTTCAGATGTGACGCACTCTGCCCTAATCAAATTCCAAATTGAACACGGCCATCCAATCAATTAAGATGTTCTCTTTTTGTGAAGACACTAAAGTGTTCTCAGCTCAACAGAGGTTCATCGGTGCACCGTTTTCTTTCTGTTTTGACTAGTCGGGGCACCGTGTTTCAGCTGTTGTTTGGTTGTGTAAGTGTGCATGACCAGTAATCAAAGGCGTCCTGTTAAAACAACTGGATTCCATTCGCATGACAGGGAGTCTGTATCAACACTAGACGGCATGCTCCACTGAAAAGATAAAAAAAAAAGATGATATAATGACAGGTGATTCATCATCTGCGGTTTTATGAGCACACACGTGTGCTGACAGGCCTCTGAGAGCTTGACCACGACCGAATGAAACATCAGTACGTTCTTTTTTTTCTCCAGGCGACCACTGTGAGCTCAACGCCTCGTCCGGCCGCTGCGTGCCCGGCGTGTGCAAGAACGGCGGCGAGTGCGTGAACCGGCTGGCGGGCGGCTTCATGTGCCAGTGTCCGCTGGGCGAGTACGAGAAGCCGTACTGCGAGATGACCACCCGCAGCTTCCCCGGCCAGTCCTTCATCACCTTCAGAGGCCTGCGGCAGAGGTTCCACTTCACCGTCTCCTTCATGTGAGTAAAGGAACCGAATACTGTACAATGCTTCCTGCACACGGAGGCAAATCGGGGCTAAGTATCTTACCTAAGGACACAATGACATAGAACCTGGAGGAGCCAGGAATCGAACCACTGACCGCTCTACCTCTAAACTACAACCTTACAGTAGTTTCTATGCTTCCTGTGGCCATCCCTGTAAGGCCTGACCTTCACTACTTAATGCGAAAAGAAGTTAACATAGATTCCCCTTTAATTTTGCAGTTGTAATACTGCTGCAGCTCAAGCACTCAACGTTGTCTATGCAGCTTGACTTTAGCTTTCCTTTTGCATTAGATCAGGGTCCTGGAGTCACTGTCACTGTGGGTGCAGGTTTTCGTTCCAACCAGGCAGTAACACACCTGATTCTACTAATGAAGGTGTTTTAACAAAGGCTGTGGTTGTTCATTAGCATGCTCAGGTGTGTTACTGCCTGGTTGGAACAAAAACCTGGACCCACAGTGGCCCTCCAGGACCAGGGTTGGTGACCCTGCATTAGAGTTATGGCATTTATTGGTTTATTGGTATGATGCAGTTTCCTGTGATGCCTTTAAATGTTGTTGTGCACTAAAACTTGATTTGATTTGAAAATCGTGAATGAAATCATTCAGCCTTAATCCCTGCCATATTTCTTCTACCTATTTTAAGCCAAATGATGAAATAGTAGGGAAACACTAACAGTTTCCAAATTCTTTAAAAAATGTCCCTTTCTGCAGCACACAGCTGTGTGTATGTCAGATACTTGTATCTGTGTGTGTGTGTGTGTGTGTAGTAAACGGTAATTTAGGGCGACTGAAGCGCTGCACAAATAAACACATTTGACTTCAGTCAGCGAGAAATGTGTCAACCGGGGCGTGCCGAGACGCGTCGACATTTTTACATTGTGTTTCAGTGCCCTCCTCACACACACACACACACACACACACACACACACACACACACACACACACACACACACACACACACACACACCTGGTAGTGTAACTCCTATGATCTTAGCAGTGCTGCAGGTTAATATATCATGGGTTCACCAAGCTTGCGATGCAAATATTTAGGACTTTCGTGGCTCTTTTATCGCTGATAGTAGGTGAGTTCGGTGTGATGCGGTCGCTCTGCGGCGGGGAGCTGAGAAAAAAAGGGTTTTGCGGCGCGGTGAAAACAGGAAAGGCTTTGTGATGAGTTTCCCTTATCAGTGTTTGGCTTTGGCCGTCCTGATTTCCTGCCCCGCTGGCCTCGCTGGCATCTGCCGTCTGACTCCTGTGCCCTCACCTTACACTCCTGACACACACACACACACGTAAACTTTGTGCTCTCGTAAAACATAAACACACACACACACTTGCTCATTAACCTGGTCTTTCCCCCTCTATCCATCACACGGACACACTCATGCATCATCTAGAGGCAGCGGGGCTGTTTCCTCTGTGCGGCCCAGCGGCTCCACGCACATCCTGCCTTTCCTTTCCGAGCAACTCTTTCCTCGAGACCCGCTCGGCCCTTTTCATCGTAAAGCTATCCGCGCGGCCTTCAGCCGCTCCGTCCCAGGTTGTTTGAGTTGGATAGGTGCTGAGGAATATAACAGGAAACACAGGGAAAAGCAGCTGGGATCCCCTCAGTGTTAAGAGTTTGATATCACCATTGTTCCTTCTAAAAATCCATGACACTTCTATTTATACTGACTACCTGCTGAAATATAAGAATAAGAATCTTTAAAAAAGTTTTTTTTTTTTAATTTTCTGTTATGCAGGTTTGCTACCAGAGAAAGAAACGCTCTGCTCCTGTACAACGGCAGGTTCAACGAGAAACACGACTTTATCGCTCTGGAGATCATCGAAGAGCAGATTCAACTCACCTTCTCTGGAGGTGAGGCTGTGTGTGTGTGTGTGTGTGTGTGTGTGTGTGTACCAGTCTGTGTGTGGGGACCACTTAAAGTAATTCATGTTGATATCAGCTTCATTAAAAGTAGATTAACACTCATGTGAAAGAGCTCTTTTATTAAACGTGACTTTCACAAAACTAAATAACCTTATCAGCACACACACTGCTTTGACAAGTGTGTGTGTGTGTGTGTGTGTTTGTGTGGGGGGGGGGGGGGTATGAAGGTATGAAGCATGGGTGTGTTTGACTATTTTGAAAGCAGTTGCTTACTCAGAGAGGGAGCTGCCAGACTGATGGATGAGGGCACAAACACACACACACACACACACACACACACACACACACACACACACACACACACACACACACACACACACACAAACACTGTTTTATCCATAGTGTGAAAAGGTGATTTAACCATGTATTGCATAGTGTTACCATATGTAACACTATGCAATACATGCAAAACGTGCATGCAAAATACATGCAAATGACAAATTTTGTTGTATTGTGCTCTTTCTAATTTGCTTTAGAATGCACTGCACATTTTCTGTTTGCTGCAACAAATGTGCTCAGAAGATTTGTGTCAGTTCATGTAAATAGGGGAGAAAACGTTATTTCCTGGTCATATAATATGATTTTTTTTATGTCCTTCAAAGTAAAAGATTAGATTTTTTTTTACAACTAAAGGGTCAGTTCTAGCACCAAAGAGCACACACACACACACACACACACACATTGTTGAAAGTGTTGGGTCACAGATCAAACGCATATCGCTTGGACTGGTGGCCGCTGTTCCTGGAGCCAGACTCCGTGGTACCCATGGTACCATGCAGGGAGGAATCCAGTCAAATATGATTATGTTCAATATGATTATGTCGAGGGGGAAGCCTGTTTGGGCCTGAAGCCAAGTTCCTGTGCCCTGCTTCAAACCCGCAACATGAAAGTCCACCACATGAATCATCATATCAACTAGTTGACCGGCGTTATGACTCATGGTTTATGTGGAGTGGGAGGAAGCCTTTGATTTGTTTGTGCGCTATTCCTCCTTTTCCTTAAGGTAGTAAATACAGAGGTAAAACACTCAATCACACACTCAGTCATTCCCCACGCCCCGTTCTCTCTCTGTCACAGACAAAAAACCACATACACACATCACTCATTAACTCTCACAAAGCAACACACACTTCTTGTGATTTTTATTTTTTTTTAAGCTCAGGCCACTGCTGCCTTTGACAAACAGAGTAAACCCTCAGTAAACCTGGAGCCATTGTGCTCCGCAATCTCAACGCTGAGAGCCAGTGATACTGCAGGATAACACTGGCTTTACCTACAGTGGATTTATTATCATTGTGTGTGAGTGTGTGTGTGTGTGTGTCAAGTCATGACACAATATTTGCTGTTAATGGAAACATGACCTAATAGAATACCGTAAATTACCTAATAACAGCCAGGGCGTTTATTTCAGTAAGAGATCAGGCCTTTATTTGAGACCAGGCAGTTAATTCCTTTCTGAAAATAACTTTCTCAGAAAAAAACGTAATTTAATGATATAATTTTATTAATCCAGTATGACCTCTGTATAAAGTAAGATTATAGCGCTGTAGTTAAACATCTCGCGGCCGCTTCTCCTTAGTTTTCCTCTGCATATGTTACCACAGAAAGGTTGAATTTCATGCGGTGCTTTTGATTTTTCCGCCGCACTCGAACCGTGGTGAACATCACTTAAGTGATATTACCTGAGAGGGTGTTCTTGAATGTCACTTGAGCATGACGGCGATGTGTCAGGACTGAGGCTCTGGTGGGGGGGGAACAACATGCAGCGTCTTCTATCGTGTTTTTTTTATTATTATTTCTAATAAATTAGATTCAGCGTTTATTTATAGAGACATGCACCTGCACCCGGCCTATTATTACTTTTGTAATTTATGATCCATAGTAAAAGTAAAAGTTTTGAAATGAACACAGCCTCATCATAAAAAGTGTTATTGCAGATTAACATTAAACCACTTACATCCAACCGTATTAAAAATTGAAATGTTCTTCCCTCTTACCCCCCCAGGTGAGACCAAGACCACCGTGTCCCCCTTCCTCCCAGGTGGGGTCAGCGACGGCCAGTGGCATTCAGTCCAGCTCCATTACTACAACAAGGTAAAGAGATGTCGACCTCCTCCTTTTCTCGTCTTCTGAGTTTTCTTTTCAGCACAAAGCCAGAGCTGAGTGGTCTTGAGATGAGAAGAGATATTCTCTCGGGCTAAAGAGGCACTTGACCTTGACTGCTGATTTTGGGGATTACCTCCATAGTCCAGGTGTGGGTGGTGACGCCGGCTCTGAGGTCAGGAGTTCATCGGCAGGGTTCGCGTTTGTCTCTGCAGTCGAGGAGCTCGGCGTCGTCCGACCCGTTTCTCGCAGAAAGGCAAAACCGTCAAAGGTTGCCCTCACCACACGGTAATGAATCCTAATCACAGCGTCTGAATTAGCCCGTCGAGACGTTCCCACGCCGGTCTCCTTGCCTCGTCACTCTCCCACAGGAGAGACAGAGAGAGAGAGACAGCGATTATTTCAGAACGGAGCTCGTATATCCACTGCAGTTGTAATATTATATTAAAGGAGCTTACACCGCAGTCAATTGCTGGTGTTGTTTTCCGACAAACTTCCAGAGCCCGTGGGCATTGCACTTATAACTTTTATTTATTCAAGGTGGTTTCCCTGAGAGGGAGAGACTCTCTCTTTCTTTTTCCTTGATCACATTCACACAGTCACACACATCCACACCTGCGCTGTACGGCCGGGGTGTGACCTGCTGACCCCCAGCAGGGTAAACTGACCTGAAAAGCATCGTCCAGCGTCTCTGATGTCCATCACTAATGAACCTCCACAGAGACACTTGGAAACCACACTGCACAACTTCTAAAAACTGTTGATGGAAGCAGGTTGGAATATTTTAAATGGGAAAAAGTTGGTATATTATATTTCTTTCACTTTTTTTTATTAAATTCATATAATTTCTAATTTTTCCCTAATTTGTGTTAATTTGCTCTTGTGTTAAGAAAGCAAGACAAACCTATTTGTGTTTTTTTCCTAAAACAAAAAGAAGATTCATTTAACTAAAATCTACCCAATATTGGACCAATTGTACCAAAACTAAGATATATTAAGTTAAGACTTCATTTTTTACAGCGACTGAATAGTTTAAGGTCCCAGATCATCATTGATTATAAGGAAAGTCTCCATATTATTTCAATTACAAAATGGTCAACGCACAGAAGAATGGGAACATGCCTAAAGAATGAGCCGTCGGGATTTTAGTAAAGTTGTGATGTCACAAAATTCAGAGTTAATGTTCTTTCTACAGCTTGTGAGAGGAGAAGTTGTTGTTAGGGAAATCAAGAACCTTCTAAACAAACCAATGAGACACCTTGTGTTTGCTTTATCTCGTAGCGTTAGCTACTGTCGCTAATATGCTAACTGGTACGCGTTGCTTTTCACAGAAGACATTGTTCCCCTCCTTTCTTTTCACTTCTCTTTCCTCCTTTAATCTCCTGTTTTCTGCCTCGTACCAGAAGCAGAACTCTGTTGCATTGTGGATCCTCAGCGTCGTGTTTCAGCAGCCCCCCCCCTCTTGTTTCCTGGGCCTATAATGGACGTCGTCTCGCGTTTCACAGTCCGTTCGCCCTCCCGCTCGTACCTTAGCCGCCTCGCGATGTGACGAATCGGGCGTCCGTGCTGCAGGGCCACATCTGTAGCGATTGTCTGAGGCGTGATGGCGGCGGCGGAGACAATGGCGTGGACCTTGTAGCGCTTTGTCAGCGCCGCCGCGAGCCCCCCCCCCTGACTACCGCAGGTATTATATGCCGGGTACACCGTGTTGGCACTGAGGACACGCTTTGTGTTGTTTGTCCACCGGGGCTCTCGAGGGGGTTTGTGGTGATGTCGCCATGGAAACGGGAGATTAACTCCCAGGTCGGAACACATTTCCTGCCCCCGTTCCCGTCCCGCGTCACACTTTTTTTTTTTCTTTTTCCACCATTCGATCCTATGCTTGCCGAGTGGAGATCCATCACCCACAGCGGCCTTACACCAGTATGATCAGTGTGATTCTCAGAGCCGTGACACATTCCCTTTAAATTAGCCCCCGGAGCCGAGTGCAGCGCCGACACGGGGGTCGGCTTCTCTTCACGTGATGAGTGATCAGACGCGGGATTGACGGATGGTAATTTAACCCGCACGTCAGTTGCCGGAGGGATTAGGGGAAACGTATATGGCGGAAAGTAGTAATGTTCTCACAATAGATTAGACATGTTGACATGTGAATGTACGGGGGCGGGAGGCGAAGGCGTGTTTGCACGGAGAGGGGTGCTCACTCTGAGATTCAAACACACACACACACACATGCTATGAGGGTCCTTTTGTATCAAATTAATCAGGGGTGCACACACATTAATGGGTGTGTGCATGCACGATTGAATTAATACATTTTGTCGTGCGTGCAAGCAAGTTTTTTATTTCACATGTAACCAGAAGCCGTGTCACACACCCGCAGCGTGCACACGATTGTTGGCCTCTTGTACTTTTATTATTAGAGATCTTTGTTAAAGGCCAGCGTGTCGTGTGAAAAGCTTGTATCACCTTCTAAACGGATTATGTCACCAGTTCCGCGGTGTAAATACAGCCAAGAAAGTTTCAGATAACTGTGTTCACATGAACTACACACACACACACACACACACACACACACACACACACAGACACACACACACACACACACACACACAAAGGCCGGGTTCTCTCTCTGTGACAAAAGTTGTTCAGCGTTCACGCATACATTCGTTTTCAGTGTTACCCATTATAAATCAATGGGGCCTTGCGGCACAGACGTCAAAGCGTGCGTTGTGCTTGGATTTTGAAAGGAATGGAACTTCATACACACACACACACACACACACACACACACACACACACACACACACACACACACACACACACCTCAGTGTGTATCCAGCTTTGCTTGCATACCCCCAGGAGATGAGAGGGAAGATCAGAGCCAAATGATGTAAAAGGTCCGTAACCATATATGCATGTTTTTGGCGAAGGAGTCGGTTTTAGGCAATGACCTCATGTCGGATCCAGGTGGCCCGGCTCTAGAAACTGTCCGTGAACCCGCCGGTGGTTTCGGATCTTTAAACGATGGTGGGTCCCGCTCCCTCGGCTTGTGTTTCTGTACCAGGCAGCGACGTCCCCCCCACCCCGCCCCCCCTGGTGATGTTCCCCATCAGGATCACGCCCCCCCGTAGCACAGGAGCCGAAATTCCTCAGCGTTGCGAAAAAGGGAAATCCGGAATTCCCTCAAGTCTCTGAGGTGAACCGGTCCCTGCTTTTTTTTTCTTTTTGGTCCAGTTTCATGTCCTGTAATCACCCGCACATAAATAACACTCTTACTCTGTCTGTGCGTTATCTTTTTTGGAGCTTTTACGGGTTTTAGCTCTTGCGTAGAGAGAGATTTTGGCAGAGATACTGGTGATTCATTGTTTTTTAGAGATGCACCAGCTAATCCAGTTAATCCATAGCGAAGAAATAATGTGTTTCCTCCGAAGATTTAATCAACTCAACTCAAAAAAGTAAATGACCAAACTACCACTTGCTTGGTAATATTAGAATGTCCATTTAAATTAAAGGGGCACAAAACTTCTGTTTAATAACGATGCAAACTAGGAAGATTTAACAATTGTACCTTTAATTACACACTTTTTTAAGATCTTTTAACCCCAGTGGATACTCAAACCCCATAAATCCACCCTGCCTGCACCTTGAATGGATCATCCACACCAGACATGCCAGTATCTGACCTATAAAGACACAATACCCACTTTAACAACGGCACACTGTTCAATTATCTAGCTTTTTTTCTTCTTTAATTCCCTGAAAAGTAACGGCTTTAACTGTACAGGGTTTCCCCAGCAACTGATTTCTGACAAACGCCTTTTAATCACTGGCTTCCTGAGTTTTTACGGTGCAGCCAAACGTAGTCGACCGAAAGGTTAATTTCATTATTTGTTCTGTAAATCACTCGTGAGAATATTTACGACGACGGGCTGGTACGGCCCGGGTCCAGAGTTGTTGTTCCGTGCTTGTCGCGTTTAACGGTCCCAACGGTACGATGGGCACAACACACACACACACACACACACACACACACACACACAGGAGGTGATTTACTGGGTCAGATGATGAGGCGGTTGAGATTGTGCAGGGGTCTGTGTGTGTGTGTGTGTGTGTGTGTGTGTGTGTGTGGGTACCCCCCCCTTTTTTTAAGCCACCATTGCTCTCCTCAGAAGAGCCAGGGAGCCTCTGCTAAATAACACAGGTCAGGAGGTCAGCAGGGAGGGGGGGCGGTTGGCATGGCAACAGACGTGCACTTGCCATTGTCGCAATGATCTGGGTCGGTTGGGGCGCTGGACGTGCGTGTGTGCATCTGCGAGGGGCAGGCGAAGTGTGTGTGTGTGTGTGTGTGTGTGTGTGTGTGTGTGTGTGTGTGTGTGTGCTGTTGGAGATGTTACACAATGGAGGTGGCACAATAAAGACATTTCTGACATTCCAAGCATCAAGGACGGTCGGCTCTAAACAGGAAAAGAGACAAACGCGGCACGCGGAGCAGAACGCGAGTATTCTTGGACCGGCGAGGGTTTTTGTCTTCTGAGGTTTCAGTCACTACAGGAAATGACGTCTCCGGTGGCAGGAAGTGATGCGATGTAGCAGGATGTCGGTTGGATCATTAATAAATCTGCCAGGCCACCTGTGAGGGTTACACCAGGATAAAATGGACAATGGAGGCCTCATTTATCTCATTTTATCAGAAATACAACCATTATCTACATTAGGAATCAGATTTAGAATTGAGTATTATATAAAGAATTTTTTCCTTGCAAGAAACACTATAAATTAAGTTGGAAGTATATTCCTAATGTATGTATATATATATATATATATATATATATATCACCTCCCTCATAGTTTGCTGCATATTATTGGTCAGTTTATTGGTCACATGGGAAGTGTGAAGATGAAAAAACAGCAGGAATAACACTGATTCCCCGATTGGGTGGCCGATGTTCAACAGGAATAAAGTGTGACCAAACGCGATTAGGTGCGACCCGCTATGAATAAACACGCCGCTTTCATCTGACCCGTCCACGCGGCTCATAACACGCTGGCGTGTTTGCAGCCATTCTCGTCAGTGTCACTTTAGGCGGCGTTGGACACGCTGACAGTGGCAGCAGTCGAGTGTTTCCAGGGTTTTTTTTTTTTGTCAGAACAAACCTGCAAACGACTCCATCCACCTAAAACACATTATGTGTTTGTTTTTGCTCTTTAGTTCTGCAGTAACTGACTTTATGTGGTGGATTTCAACCCAAGACGCCACATTTAAAGATGATATCTAAAAGACTTTTTCCTTTACTCATTGTATTACGTGGTTTGGGCTTCACTTTATTAAAGTGAGGCTTTGTCTATGGTGTATTTCTGCTGTTGATGTGTTTCTTCTCCTTTTCTGGTTCGTAAAGACTCTATGTATGTAATTGTCTTTTTATTGTCTCTGTGTTTTTAATTGATGATGTGTGATGGGAAGAAATGTGATTGGTTCACATGCATGGAAAAAAATTTAAAAAAAAGTTAAATAAGCTCTTATATATAGATCATGTGCCAGTGGAATAAGATAATTCTATGCAATGTTGGACTAATTGTACCAAAAACAAGATATTCTCACCTGTTAAAATACATTTTTTGCAGTGTGCTGACTGAGACATGAGATGTTTTTACTCCATATGAAAAAACAATCCATTACACACACAGTATTATTTATAGTTTCAATCTCTGCTCTTTACTTTCATCAGGCTTTGAAGTTTTTTTTTTCCAGTCTATATATAATAAATCCCTGACACCTCCCTCCTTTTTTTCCTGTATTCCTCTCTCTGGCTTTGTTGAATGTTCAGGATTTATTGGGTTTCCGGGACAGGCTCGTCTGCGACACACACACACACACACACACACACACACACACACACACACACACACACACACACACACACACACACACACACAGACACACACCTTATGAGGTGTTTGACTGTTCCTGGAGATGCACACACTCCTGTTTTTTCAGTGTATGATGGTGAACAGCCACTTAACCAGACTTTATTTTTCTGCACATATATAGGTGCAGGTTTATGGACTTGGATCCTTAAATCCTTATTTTTAGGAAGGCGAAGTGGTTATTCCTGTCCCAGCATTCCCCAGCGGGGTGTTCTCTCTTCGGAGGAAGAGGCCTCGTTATCCTTTGTTCCCCGCGACGCGCGATTCCCAGGGACCTCAAACGGTCCGAGGTTCTCATCGCACACACCAACACACGTTGGGCATTCAGTCCTAATTAGGGGCCGTTGCGACAAAACGCACGTATTCTTCCGTGATTTTCATCGCCGCGACAGCATTGTGACGAGCTGTAATCGAACACCGCCGCATGAAAACATGACCCCGGACCCACGTTTTTGTGTCGTAGCCCTTTTGTTGACTGTTTTTTTTCTGTGGGGGGGATTTCACACGCTTGATCCTAAATGAATATTCCCCGTGTTTCCTGCTGTAAATGTTCACCTGCTCCTCGCGCAGCGTCGTGTTTCACACGGTGACATAAATCTGCCGGGGACGAAAAAGGCGGCAGTGCATGAGTGGTGGTGTATTGTGTTCTGCAGAGGTGTGTGTGTGTGTGTGTGTTTGATGTGGCCACAGAGGAATCATGCTGTCATGTGGTTGCCGTTATCATTGGTGGCAGATTCAACCACAGCTACCGTACACGCAGGCGAACACATTTGGTGTAAATACTCCTCTTATTGCCCCCTATTATTATTTAAATACAGAGGAAAACACACACATGCAGAACAATTTCACTTTAATAATTGGCCCTGTTTGCAGCAGGTTAACATATTCAATAGCCATAAAAATATACAACACAATTAAATACATAGTAAAGTATGTAGAAACAGAGCATAAAAGCACTTAAAACACACATTATATACAGACGTGTACATAGAATGTATTAAAACATACATTATATACAGACGTGTACATAGAATGTATTAAAACATACATTATATACAGACATGTACATAGAATGCATTAAAACACACATTATATACAGACGTGTACATAGAATGTATTAAAACATACATTATATACAGACATGTACATAGAATGTATTAAAACATACATTATATACAGACGTGTACATAGAATGTATTAAAACATACATTATATACAGACGTGTACATAGAATGTATTAAAACACACATTATATACAGACATGTACATAGAATACGTCACAGTACTGTGTGTTATGTGTTTTGTACTGCAGGTACACTTAATAGAATACTGTACGTTTTATTAGTTGTACATGTAGTTAAACGTGTAAAGAGACTGGATGTTGGGCTTTAACGGGTGTGCGTGTGTGTGTGTGTGTGTGTGTGTCTCTCTCCCAGGACGGGGGGAGTCTGGTGGACTCCAGTGGGGTTCTGCGGCTCCCGTTCTATACGGCCTGGCTGGAGCTCGATCAGAAGGAGGTAACCTCTGACCTCTAGCCTAGCCCCCACTGGTGGTCTTCTCTCCCGCTCCCGGGTCTCCTGTAGTCCCTGCTCTGCTTCTAGAAACAGCACCTCATGGTTTCTGGTTGTAGTTTTTTTTTACTTTTCTTGTGCAGTTTTCGCAGTAGAAGGTGTGTGGAGTTCTGGTCTTTATCGTTTTCCATGTGACGTCTCCTGACGTTCTGTTTCACTAGATTAACGCATTCGTGAAACCTGGACTTTACTTTCTTACTTTGCTTCGTCCTGGTGTTTGCATGTTCAGGTTTTCTCACTTTTTCCGCTTTTAGCACTGAACTAAAACGACAGCAAAAAAAAAAAGGCAATGTGGATTCTTGACACAATTGCTGCTTTTTTTTGCCTTTGAGGGGCTATATTTCTTCATATCGATTTTTCTGAAACATGAAGCGAGAGTTTTGGATTTAAAGGCTTTTTTTTACACACTTGCAAATCACCAGTTTTTGGTGCTGGTGTCCTGCGGTTTGAGTTTAATCTCAGGCCCCAACCACACAGTTTTCTATCCAATTTGTCCTGTGCACCTCGCCAACACAGCTTTATCATATAGCGCACCTATTTGAAATTTAGCCTATTGGCCTCTAGTGGTCTGGCATGGTATTGCAGGCAGATCCTATTCATGTTGAGGCCTCTGTGAAGTCCGAGATACTTTTGGATCGGATCTGTGTGCAGAAGTCGAGGCTAAAACTAAAATATATATCAGCTGATCAGCCAGAAGTCAGATGTCTTGCAGGTAACCAATCAGAACGGAGCGGGAGGGCCTTAAAGGGACAGGAGCCTGGCAGGAGATGGACTGACGATCAGTATGAGATTTTAAACAAAAGGATTTTTTTTTAATTTTATACGGCCCCAAGGTTAGAGGTCAGAGGTCACATTCTGAAGCAGCTCACCACCACCACCCGCTCTCGTCTAGCGGTGCATGTGCATCATTTTTTTTTTCCTCCTGCTTCTCTAGCCGGAGGAAACGTCTCGTTTCCCAAACGCCGTGAAGCCGAAGCGACACAGTAACGACCCGTCAGCTCTTGTCATCTTCCTCCTGTCGAGGGTTCGCTCAGGTGTGATAAACCTGTCTGAGCGTCGTCTGGCAGGCAGCAGGTGCAGAAGGTAGATTCCAGCCAGCAGAGGCTGAGTTTGACTTGGCAGGCGAGCATCAGCAGGATTAACGGGACGCTTCTAACGAGTCCTCTAATGAGCGTCAGCAGCCAGGCTCACACCTCGCTGTTTAGACTGATTTAGTCTGAGGGGATGTGATTTTAGATCATTTACACCGTGTTATACTGAAAGATCCCCCTGTCGTTTAATTCAGTATTAAAGTCTGTCATTATTTGGGTTGTGTCTGTTCGGTAAAAGAAGTTGGATTGATTTAATGAAAACATGCATTCCTGAACAATGGAGCCGCTCAGATCACTATTCAGTATAAATAAGAATTTGCTCCTAATGACTTGCCTGGTAAAATAAATAAAAAAGCTAAACGATTTCTTGCATTGTGATCGAAAACACAAGTTAGCGTATAAATGGTCTTTGTTCAACAGGCAGTTCAGAGTGTATTTAAAACTTTGATTTAATGGAGATAGAACACAAATCAATAATATTTCATGGTCCTTGTGGCTTTTAATTTTGAACTAGCTTTGATAAAATAGTGCAAAACTTATTCCATGCTATATAGTGACCGTATTTCCAACATTTCACCACTTGCACATGGATCTTTTTGGTTCAAAAACTCTGATCCGTTTACGGACGCTTGCAGCTTGACACACAGTAACGGCGGCTCGTCTACTTCCTGTCTATCACCTAGGTGATGGGACGTCTCCTATTGTGAGCCGTAGAAGAAAACACACACACACACACACACACACTCTCCACACACACACACGCTGGTCAGCGATGAGAGTCTCTCCAGAGTCGTGTCAGCAGAGGATAAATCTGATGAATCTGTCACTGACTGACTAACTCACCACGTCTCCCCGTCATGTCTGTCTACAACTTCTCTACTTTTTTTTTCAGCATTCCTTCCCAGCTCTGCTGTGATGTGAGGAGAGTGTGTGTGTGTGTGTCAGCGAAAAGGAGGAGATTTCACACACCTCACCTAGCATGACCTAAACCTCTTATTAACACACAGAGACACAGGCAGACAGCGGAATTTGGGAGGAAGAGAAGCCGAAGGATAAAAAAAAAAAAAGGAAGCATAGAAATGGAAGCTGACAGTTTATGACCACTGTAAAGCACTCCTGCTAACGCGATTCCCTCCTCTCCGTCTCCCGTCTGGAATTCCTCCCGTCCTGTCCCGTCTCTTTCCACTTATATATCTCTTATCTCTGATATGCTCCTTATCGAGTGTGCTTTTATTTTTCTATTGCCAAACACTATGTGAAGTCCTGATGAGCTTTAATTACTTTATGTAGCTGCATCCTCTCTACAAGGCTTGTAAAAGTTATTATCAACCTTATAATTATCTTTTCTCCAAGGACCATAATTCATTATTAGCATTCACTTATTTCTTTCAAATTCTATTGCGTGCATGCTCAGCACAAGAGCTGGAATTAAGAAAAAAAAAACAAATGAGCATTTCCAAAAAGATCAAAAACTAATCCTTTCAGAATTTTAAGATGCAGACTGCAGAAGCTGCACAACAGGTTGCGTTATTTAATTACAGATCAGGATTCTCAAAAAGTTGCTTGTGATGCTCATGTATGGAGCCTCGTCTCAAAAGCTCAGCCTGAGGATCAAATGTGCGAAAAAAAAAAGACACAAAACCCGTCATGAATTATCCTCTAAGAAGTTGTTTCAGATCATCAGTCAGACATGAATCAGGCTGATGTCAGTCTACAGGCAGGTGGCCATGTTTTGTAGAGCTGTAGAAGCTGCTCAGGCCAGGATAGAGTTACCGTAACCTGCTTTCTGAGACGTGCACACGTTTGTTTTCTGGAGCAACAATGGCCTCGGCCCATCTGTTCTGGACAGAGGAGAGATGAGCAGTAACATATAGGCTTGAACACGGCCCATTGTCGCTTTTTGTAAAGCTGTGTGTGTGTGTGTGTGGCTGTGTGTGTGTGTGTGTGTGTGAATAATTCACACTTCTAGGTTTACATAGCCAGAGGCCAGGTGAGGTAATGTGGACATGACGGAGTGTGTTGCTGCCAGAGGATGAGACACAGTAGCCTGCGTATGACAAGGCCAAAAATCAACACACACACACACACACACACACACACACACATAGACAAATATTGGTTTTGATTTAATGCCCATCTTTATTTTGGCTCCTTTTTCAATTGCAGCACTGAATCCGACCTATTATGGATACTTTATGATAATAAAAAACATGTTTGGTCTTTCCTTGTGATTGTTGCAGTTCAGCTAAGGAAACACACACACACACACACAAACACACACACACACCTCATAGCTTTAGGAGAATATCCATCAAGCACAATTTTCATCCAGGCCTCAGAGAAACAATGGCGTTTCCTCGGGAGAGCCCAGATAAAATAAAAGGCAGCGTCGGCCTCCTTCCTTTATTATCAAAATGAACGGCGTTGCCGTCTGCAGCCCCACTCAGCGCTTCCTGCTTTACACACACACACACACACACACACACACACACACAATCAAACATGCTCACTCTCTCTCAATACACACACACACGCGCTCCAACACATTCTGCAGACATCCTTCCCGTACATAATCACCAACAAATACTCCCTCCATCCCACCCACTGCTCTCTCTCTGTGCCTCACACACACACACACACACACACACATTTTATGGTCATTTGTGGCTCACTCTGACAGTGTTTAAGACATGTTTTGGCGAAGCTGTCTGACAGTGTTGTTCATGTAACTCAATCAGAGCAGCTGCAGGGCGGCTATGACAGGCAGCTATAGAGGTGTGTGTGTGTGTGTGTGTGTGTGTGTGTGTGTGTGTGTGTGTATGTGTGTGTGTGTGTTGGGGCATTTGTGGCGTTTTGGTGTACGTTGTAGTTCCTGTCCGTGTGTGTGTGTGTGTGTGTGTTCATTCAGTCCGCCCGTGCCCCCGTGCCCCCCTCGCCTTTGTGGCTCGCCGTGGAGATCAAGTGCGTAACCATGGCAGCAGCAAGCCTATCGCCCCTGGAGACGACACCTCAGAGAGAGGGAATCTCCAACCGGCCGGAGTCGGGCGGAGGGTAAATAGAGACTCTCTGGGGGGGGGCCCTCAGGGCGGGGGGTTGACACAAAAAAAAAAACAGGGGTCAGAGAGAAGCCAGAAACCTCACACAGATCTGTCGTAATGATACACACACACACACACACGAATGATTATTTTAGGACAAAATATCCATAGACTTTCAATTATGACCTGTAGCTTTTTGGATAAATATGTGCAATTAATTAATTGTAAAAAAAACATTGAATGTGAGGTTATAGTTTCTTTTAGATTATAAGATAAGTAAAAGATGTAAAACTTTATTGATTTTGATATAAAAAAAACTATATGTATATATTTAAAAAAACAGGAAGTGTGCTGTGTAAATTATGGGAGCTTCAATCAGATCTGGATCAAACAGCAGGAAGTGTCCAGTGGTGTGTGTGTGTGTGTGTGTGTGTGTGTGTGTGTGTGTGTGTGTCTCTATAGAATCAGTAACTAAACCATTTCAGGGGAAAAAAAATTCCCGTCTGTCCCAACTTTCCCTTCTGATTTTTTTTTCCTTGCAGTGTGTGTGTGTGTGTGTTCTCCATTTACTTGAACACACACAATTAGACACGGGAAAAAGTGACATGTTCCTCTGTCAGATACATGAAGCCGTTTTACTCAGACACACAGTAAAGGTGTGTGAATGTGTGTGAAAGTCTCCTCGCGTGGGAAAACCAACAGCTGTGTTAATGCTCCTATATCCCCCACATATTACATACATATTACCCACATACCCTGAATACACGCTGGTTTAGCACCTACACACACACACACACACACACACACACACACACACACACACACACGAGGCGACAGCTGCTGCAGATGCTGAGCTTGCGGGTTCATTATGTCCCGCCCAGATGTTTTGCTTCCTGTCCTCCTCTCGTCTTTATCTCCAGCGTTCCGCGCTCAGCTGAACTCCAAAGCAGCGATAAGATGAGGATCGGCGTGACCACAGATTCCCGTTCACTCACTCGCTTCCTTTGTCCGACAAATTGCCTTTTGTGGCCCTTTGAAAACCTTTTCACACCTACAGTATCACACCCATCGCACTCTCGCTCGCGTCTTCTCAACACTTGATTTTTATAATATAAATTATAGAAATGTATTATCCGTTATAGTGCAAAAATTGAAATCTTTTCAAGGGAAAATATCTTGTGTGGTACAGTCCAATTATAGAGTAGAATTATCTTATTCCTATATATGCGGATCATTTAGCTTATTTCACGTTTTCCTTTTTCCTTGATTTTAGTTAATTTAATTGAATAAAATAGACAAAATCCACCCAAATCAGGAAAAAGGAAAACTCTCAATAATAATCTTTCTGAATAAAAGATAAGTAAAGGATGTAAAAATATATATATTTTAATATTTAGTTATTATGCATTTACTAGTGTATTTAATACATTTGGAGAAATTAATATGTGATACGTGTGTGTGTGTGTGTGTGTGTGTGTGTGTGTGTGAAAATAAATCAGTCATTATTGGCGTATTCGATTATTAATTGATTTATTTAGTCCTTCATAGCGTCCCTGGAGCACTTTTACCAAACAACTCAACAACGTGTTGCATAACGCGAGTGAAATTCACCTCTGTGAGTTTTTGCACGTTGGAACTTTGAGTCTCCTTCAGTCACGGAGCGTCAGGTTGTTTGTCTTCGTTCCTGCTGCTGCTGCCGGCCCAACGCTTCAGGCTCAGCTGCTGGCCGAGCAAAAACCGGATCCTTCTCTCTCTCAGAGAATGTGTACTGAAGCTCTTTCTCACCTGTGTGCAGCCACAGCCTCAACAAGCTGTTACGTAACCAACCTCAAAACGACTGAAGTCACTTTGGATTCTGCCCTGTGGTTCACCGCTGCAAAGCTGGATCTGTGCAGCTGTGGCGACGTGAGGGGGCTACGGTGGCCTGGCGGGGTTTTTTTTTTTTTTTACGCATGCGGGCGCCTGCAGGTGGTTTTTAATGCTGATTGGCCGGTTGCCAGGGACGGGGGGTGTGGTTTCTCTACCAGCGCGGTTGCTGTCGCATACATGCTGCACATAAAATAAAAAGAAAATTACAGGTTTCTGAAGCACGCACAGATACGAACAGCACAGTCTGCAAAAAGCTGAAAATTACCCTGCGGTCATTTATCTCCTGAGTAAAAATGGCAAATATCTGGTGGAGCCATTAGGAGAATTGCTCGCTTTTTGCTGCTTTTTCTTGTCATTACATCAAATACCCACCTGTCAGGATGTAGCATCTAATACCAAGATGAAATAATATAATCCTTTATTTGTCCCACAGTGGGTAAATTGCAGTAGTAACAGCAGCAGGGACAGAGAAATACAAGGAAAGCAAGATTGCATACAGAATATATAAATGAACTAGACAATTCCCGCGGCAATTGTGAGAGTTCGGGCCGGGCCGTTGGGACTCTACTGTGGCTTAATACAGAAAATCAACACCACAGGTGGGATGCTGATGACTTTCTGATCATTACTGCCAAGTTTGGTATGTGTCGGACATTTAGATCCAAAGTTATTAAGGAAAATCCAACAGCCAATCAGCTGTCAGTCTGTCATATTGCTGGAGTTACATAGAAATAAATGGGGAATGAATTTGCACTGAAACAGCAAAAACATCGCCGTAGTGGACAGAACTTAGCTTGTGATGGTGCAGAGCTTTTATTTTATTGCTCTCACAAAGTTTGGTGAGCATGCAACCTTTACATCAAAAGTTATTAGGGAAAAACCAACAGCCAAAATGCTCTGTCTGTTATATTGCTGCAGCTAGAAATTCAATGTTTTACTAAAATGCAGGATGAATCAACGGCGAGTGCACTCTGTGCACTGTGCCGAGAGTTGGCCTGGCTGCACCATCCCGAACTAAATATATACAATATAATGTAAGAGAGCATATATTATAGTATAGCATAATATACAATATTATAGATAACAATGCAATATATGATGTGTGATCCCATAGGGGGTAAAATATGAAATCAGAGGTGGAAAGAAAACAGCGAGTCCAGTTGCTCTGTGTGGAAAGTGTGAACGTGTTTTGAGTGGAATCAGTGGAGCCGGGCCAGGGGGGGGGTGGCCGACCCCCCGTGTGTTGGAAACCGCGCCCCGACCCACCTGAGCCCAGAACAGCGCCGGCCTGCCAGCTCTGCCCCATGTTCCCACTTTGCTATTTTTTCCTTTCGTTTGCTGTGTCTGTGCCCCACCAGTGTCTCGTTGTTTTTTGCCTGTTTTTTTTCTAAGCTGATCCACATTTTCTCAGATCAACGTTTGGCCTTGAAGGAATTAGCCTACTTTGTGATCATTAGGTGCCAGCTCACACACACACACACACACACACACACACACACACACACACACACACACACACACACACACACACACACACACACACACACACACACACACACACACACACACACACAATGGGCGTCTTGTCATCTTAAGCCAGGAAAAGGCCTCCGAGTCAGGGGAAGTCAGCCGGACCTTGACCTTTGACCCGGACCGGGGTCCAGGTCCAGGTCCAGGTCAGGATCTGATGAGAAGAAGCGAGTGTTAAATATTCAAGGGATGGTTCATGTAGTGAAAGCCAAAAAAGGTGTTATACTTATAGAGAATTACGTGCAATTCATTCATAAGTATAGAAATGTATTATCTGTTATCGTGCACAAATTGAAATCTTTTCAAGTAAAAATATCTTGTTTGGTACAGTCCAATAATAGAGTAGAATTATCTTATTCCTATATATGCAGATAATTTAGCTTATTTAGTTTTCTTTTTTACTTGATTTTAGTTAATTTATTTTCTACCCAAATCAGGAAAAAGGAAAACTTGAAATAAGCTAACATACCTGCCGGTAGAATAAGAATAACTCTCAATAATGGACTAATTTTACCAAAAACAAGATAGTTTAACACTCTTAAAAAGGTTTCAAAGACAAGAAACCAACATGAAGACAAAAGGTACATTTTAAAACTAACTTTGTGTTTATTTCCTCTGTTCGCATGCAGAACCTCCTCAGATCTCCGTGTAAATGCTGATGAACGGCTAAATCTTAACCGTTTTTATCTCTTGCTTTCCAGCCCAACATCGGGCGCCTGGGGACCCCCCACGGTCCCTCCGGAGAGAAGGTGGCCGTGGTTGCCGTGGACGACTGCGACATCTCCATGGCGATCCGTTTCGGGAAGCAGATCGGCAACTACTCCTGTGCCGCCCAGGGCACGCAGACCGGGCAGAAGAAGTAAGAAGAGCGGGAACCCCTCATCCACTCATCACTCATCATCACACACACACACACACACACACACACACACACACACTGTCTCCGTTACGGCACATTACGCAAATTCCATTCCTGCTTTTTTGTGTCTGTAATCCCGTCCTTCATCCCTGTGGCCTTCCCGCTGTCAGACGGGCGAAAGCTCGTCTCAGCGCGGCTTAGAGCGCCTCAGAGCGCCTCCGCCGCACACTTAATTGGTTGTTATTTTTATGGCGTGTTTATCTTTTCTCGAGCCGGCGTGCCGTGACACATTTAGCGTACGGAGGGTGGGGACGGAGCGGGGCTTCAAAAAGGAGGTAACGAGGTTACATTCCATCAGGAACTCGTTCCACAGGTCACGGAAACTCCGAGACGCTCAGAGAACACTTTAAGTGTCAGATACAATCAGGTGGATATGGCTGCTGTATCACATGGGTGTTTAGTTTCACTTTGGGAAATGTTGTATGCATTTAATACAAATATAAATGAACAAATGTGAAAAAAAATGTGTTTCTTTGCCAGTATTCTGTGAAATAGTCTATTAAATGGGTATTAGGTTTTACATAAATGGTCTTGAATATCTCTATCCATCCATCCATCCATTTCTATCCCGCTTATTCCTTTTCAGGGTCGCAGGGGTCTGCTGGAGCCTATCCCAGCGCATTTTATGGCGAGAGGCAGGGATACACCCCAGATGGTCGCCAGCCAATCGTGGGGCACACACACCATTCACACACCATTCACACACACACTCACACCTATGGGCAATTTAGATTTGCCAATTAACCTGAGCATGTTTTTGTATTGTGGGAGGAAGCCGGAGTACCCGGTGAAAACCCACGCAGACACGGGGAGAACATGCAAACTCCACACAGAAAGGTCCCAGACCCAGGCCCCAAGGCGGTCTTGAACCTGCGACCTTCTTGCTGTGAGGCAACAGTGCTACCCACTGCTCCACCGTGTCGCCCCTTGAATATCTCTAATAAATAGAAAACATGAGGTGTTTAATGATCCCCATGCATACATTCAGGGTTTAGCTTGTTTTGGTGCCTCACATTCAGCCGTGTGGACGTGTAGAGTTTTAGGGGCTGGGGTGTAAGCAGAAGTTAGCCTTGTGACAGATTAAAGCCTGGAGCACAATAAACCACGTTTTTTCAGAAAAGTCGGCTCGTGGTGGGATTTGTTGCAGTGCACTGTTTACTGAATACTTCACATTTGATGTGTTTTAGGGTCAAAATGTGAGTTTATTCTCACACTGACTCCAAACTGTGGAGTTTCTCTGATTATCTTTTGCAAACCGAGTATTTTACTGCAAAATCCGCCTTGATTTATAGTTGCATATTGTGAAAAAATAGTGCATATGGTGGAGAAAACCCCTTTAAGCCTAGTGCCTCGTGTTGTAGATTTAGCTGCTCTGCAAAAACTGAACATCTTGCAGTATCTGCTGTCAGACAATTTAATCTTTATTTTTAAGACAATGTCAATCTTGTTTTTCTAAAGCAAGTCCAAACTGACCCAAATCAGGAAAAAAACTGATCTTTTATTTTTTGCTCTCCGTGTCCTCCTCAGGTCTCTGGACCTGACGGGGCCGCTGCTGCTGGGCGGCGTTCCCAACCTTCCCGAGGACTTCCCGGTCCGGAACAGGGACTTCGTGGGCTGCATGAGGAACCTGAGCATCGACAGCCGGGCCGTGGACATGGCCAGCTACATCGCCAACAACGGCACGGCGGCAGGTTGCCCGGCGAAGAAGAACTTCTGCAGCGGCGACGTGTGTCAGAACGGAGGCGCCTGCGTCAGCAAGTGGAACACGTACAGCTGCGACTGCCCCACCGGGTACGGCGGCAAGAACTGCGAACAAGGTGAGAAGCGTGTGTGTGTGTGTGTGTGTGTGTGTGTGTGTGTGTGTGTGTGTGTGTGTGTGTGTGTGTGTGTGTGTGTGTGTGTGTGTGTGTGTGTGAATCTAATCAATTTAATCAGTCACATGTTTGTGCTTTTATACCTGCATCCAAGTGGGTCTCTGGCTACAATTTTGCATGCATCTGCATGCTTTGTCTGCGTGGGCACATGTGTGTGTGTTTACTTGCAGTAGGGGTGTGTGTGTGTGTGTGTGTGTGTGAGCACATCCAGGAAACAGTGCGTGTTTAGGAGATCAAATGGGATAAGTAGAACCTCCCCTGACTCAGTGTGACTCACGCAGCTCTCACAATGGAAAGTCACCGCTGAGGAACATGGCCTTAAGGTTTGGAGTTTTAGACCAAAGGATGAAACAAAAGATTCACACACACACACATGCACACACACACTGCACTGATCCCATAGGCGCAGCCCGTGTTACCTGCAGTTCTGTACATGCGGCCGCATTGTGGGGGTCGATAAATCCGTCTCTGCTCCAGCAGCACTCGCTGTTATTCGCACGCCTCGCGTTCTCCCAGCGGTAACAGAGAACATTGATTTTTCTCCCGTGGTGGCGCTGGTCCAAACATCGGTGTGAATGAAGTCGGGAATGAAGGATCCAGTGTCCTGAGCCGGGCTTTGGGATCACCGCGGGCGGACAGGCCGGTTTTTGTTTTTTGAGGCAGATGCAACACGAGAAACGGATTTGTTATTGTGTGTTTTACTCTACAAAAGTCTTCTGAAATCCACCCCACCTGGCAATTTATTTATTTCCTCCCATTCCAACCGTATATATATATATATAGACTGTAAATGCACTGAGCTAAGACATAACATAAAGCAGATTGGATTAGTCAGGCTAATTGTAAGCATGGAAAACACATCTACATGTTCACGTTACGAGTCCGTCTCAAATCTGATTCTGATGTTAATATTTTTGAGTAATTGCAATATAAAATTAGAAAGTTGAGTATGAACGGAGGAAAAAAACATTTCAGTGTTCAGTATCAAGCCTCCAAATATAGACAAACTAACAAAGTTGTAGTCCTGTGTTGGAACAAATATGGGCTTTGTCTGATAATTATAGAGTGTGTGTGCGTGTGTGTGTGTGTGTGTGTGTGTGTGTGTTTCTTAAACATGTGCCCCGGGGACCTGAGAATGCAAAGTTTAAGCTGTGGATTATACAAGAGGAAATATTAACTGTATGTTGCATGCATGGTTGACCCGTTCTATGTGCATGCGTGTGCGTGTGTGTGTGTGTGTGTGTGTGTGTGTGTGTGTGTGTGTGTGTGTGTAGGAAACGGGGAAAAAACAAATCTGTGGATTTTCAGGACGTCTCCTGACAATGGATGTTTGGCTAAGGATTAATTTGTAGGAATCCGTGGGCTTTAAATAGTAATTATTTTAACATTTCAACCGTGACTGAAAGATCCTACGATAGGAACAACTCAAACATCTTGAAGCAACTCAATGCTTTTTAAGCTCTACTTTAGGATAATTGTGAAAAAAATAAGACAACTGATTGTTTTCCTAGGGTTTGTGTTCCTTGAGATGAAGACAACAGGGAAGAACAGCCTTTTCCTCCTATTCTTGAGTGCTACAGGAATTCAGCAAATTTCATCAGAATTTTATCACAAATACATCTGCATTGCAAGGATTTTGTGTAATTGGGTTCCCTCATAGCTATCTTTCTACCCAGGTTTCCTGTCTCTCTATACAAACTATCAAATCAAGGCATGATAAACCTAATAAAAACCTGACCTTATCCCGTCCGCGTCCAGTGATGCCGTCTCCCCAGTTCTTCGACGGCCAGGCGTTGGTTTCCTGGAGCGAGCCTGAGGTCACCGTGGCCGTCCCCTGGTACATGGGCCTCATGTTCCGCACGCGGCAGCCGGCGGGAACCCTGATGCAGGCCAACGCAGGCCCCTCCTCCACCATCAACCTCATGGTGAGGGAAAAAATATATATAAAAAAATGCAGTACATTGTCAACATAAGTGCCGTCGTCATCTGCATACTGTGCAAACTTTTCTTCATAACAATGCGGTTTGCCTTTTGAGATTTAATTTTTGTAAATGGCAACTGAAACATGTGTTTCCAGGTGAGTGAGCAGCAGGTGCGTATGGAGGTGCTGCTCAGGCAGCAGCTGGTGGCCTCGCTGGGCTTCCCCCAGGTCCGGGTCAACGACGGCGAGTGGCACCACCTCCTGGTGGAGCTGAGGAGCGTGAAGGACGGCAAGGACATCAAGTACATGGCCGCCGTGTCCCTGGACTACGGCATGTACAAGGTATGGGCAGCGGCGGTAGGATTTATGGTTAGGGGAAAAAAACAAACAGTGTTCTCATTTTCTGTCGTGTGATTTCCTTTTTTAAATCAGAATTCGGTGGAGATTGGTAATGACCTCCCAGGTCTGAAGCTGCAAACCTTTCATGTTGGAGGTTTGCCCGGCAATGGAAACCATGTTAACAAGGGATTTGTTGGCTGCATACAGGTCAGTGTGTGTGTGTGTTTTATTTGTCTTTACATTAGCTCTACTCTTTCTTCACACTCTCTCGAATCTTAAAAAGTAATGATTTTTATTTGAAATAATAATTTTCTCCTTCAAACTGTGAATGAACTTTGAATGCTCCATCTAAGCAGCTAAACTGTTTTCGGCCATGCTAACATCATTACAACAAGTGTTTTCTAATTATCCATTAGCTTCTAATATAATTAGAAGCTAATTAGATCACTGAAGTGATGCTGGGTAATAGAATGGGCCTCTATACACCTATGTAGAAAACCACAAACATCTGTAGCTAGAATAGTCGTTTACGTACATGAAGCATATAACTTGATATAAGCTTCCACATCATTCCCCCCCCCCATCAGGGCGTGCGTATGGGCGAGACGTCCACCAACGTGGCCAACGTGAACATGGCCCAGGGCCTGAAGATCCGCGTGGAGGAGGGCTGCGACCTGGCCGACCCCTGCGACTCCAACATCTGCCCCGAGAACAGCCACTGCAGCGACGACTGGAGCACGCACACCTGTATCTGCGACCCAGGTAGCGCCGGCCACCGCCCCCCCACCCCCACAACGACGCGTTTACACGGGGGTTCAGGTTCAGGTTTTCTAACACCCCCTTCCTCCTGTCTGCGTTGCAGGGTACTTCGGGAAGGAGTGCGTGGACGCGTGTCAGCTCAACCCGTGCGAACACGTCTCCACCTGCGTCCGCAAGCCCAGCTCCTCCCACGGCTACACCTGCGAGTGTGGACACAACTACTACGGCCAGTACTGCGAAAACAAGTACGCCTGTCTGAGAGCACGAACAAATCACACTCATGCTCATGCTTAGCGTACCCTTTTGTATCCAGATGTTAAAAAAGGACTCAGACTTGAAGAATGGACTTTGCCTCCCATGGAGACGAAGCGTGCTAATCTCCTTCAGTTATGTTAGGGCTCTTGCTCTTTTTGCGACGTTGCCAACGTCCCGAGTCCCCGAGAGCTGCTTTTATTAGCCAGTAATCTGAGCTCGATAGTGTTTGTGCGCCTGTGCGTGTGCAGCAGAGAGAGAGAGAGAGGGGGGGAAACGTCCAAAGGAAATAAGCTGCCACCGACTCAGATATGTGAGCACAAGGCGGAGTGTGGTCTGACCAGGAATTAGCCAGCCCCGATTATTTCCTCTGAACCCTGACCCCTATGACACGCATCACTACCTGAGCAAGGGGGGGGGGCGCCACGCCTGACTGAGCCTCCATAGGTGTTTGGTCTCCCCCCCTAACCAAGATCCCCTATCAGATCACATCTCTGGACGGAGAGAAAGAGTGTGTGTGTGTGTGTGTGTGTGTGTGTGTGTGTGTGTGTGTGTGTGTGTGTGTGTGTGTGTGTGTGTGTGTGTGTGTGTGTGTGTGTGTGTGTGTGTGTGTGTGTGTGTGTGTGTGTGAATGAGCCACAACTGATTGACTCACTCTGGAAGAGGAGGAGGAGGAAGTTTATTGTAGATTGAGCGTTTAGCTGCAGATGAACAGCGGATGATGCTGATACAGTCAGTAACATGTCGGGACTGATCAACCATCACTTTGCTTTGTGTGTTGTTTTATTTAAAAATTACTGGAAGTAGAAGGTGATCTGTAGACTGATAAGATGAGGTTTTTTTTTTTGCCTCTTGCATGTTCGTTGTTTTTTTTAAACCAGCTTACCATCTTCACTGGCTTTCCCCCCTCAATGTTACACCATTGCTCTTGGAGACAAGAGTTTTCTTCATATCTGTGTGAAAAAATGCTAAATTAAATAAATGAAATAGTCATAGGAATTAAACTCTGTTGTAGCAGCTTTAAGAGAGAAAGATGCAAGATAATACAGAGAAAAAATAAAATGTTAAATGCTGGTTAAACAAACAAGTTTTATTAATTTGACAGGGGGTCTATCGATAATAAGAAAATATAAAAATCCAAAAATAAGGACATTTCTAAGTGACCCCAAACTTCTGAATAGTGGTGTGCATGAAGTATATAACTTTATATAATAAATAATGTTACTCAGGCTTCCAGGAAAGAGTCTTTCTGCTATTTCATTCAATAGAATTAATGGGCTTATTATTAAAAACTTCATTTTTTCTAGACTTAGGATTCAATCATTAGCCAGAATTGACTTGTTAAGAATCTGTCCAGTATTTGTAAAAAGTTGGGTGTGTGTTTCTGACAGGGTGGAGAAGCCGTGTCCTCAGGGCTGGTGGGGCAGCCCCATGTGTGGACCCTGCAACTGTGACACGGGCAGGGGGTTCCACAAGGACTGCAACAAGACCACCGGGGAGTGTCGCTGCAAGGTGCACGCACACACACACACACACACACACACACACACACACACACACACTACACACACACGGGTCCGGGTTGACAGGATTATGTGTGTTTAATCCCGTATCTTATCTGTTTTTCAGGAAAACCACTACCGGCCAGACGGCGAGGACACCTGCTACCCCTGCGAGTGCTTCTCCACCGGCTCCGAGACCCGCACCTGCGACCCCGTCACCGGGCAGTGCCCCTGCAAAGGAGGGGTCATAGGTCGCCAGTGTAACCGCTGTGATAACCCCTTCGCTGAGGTCACCGCCGCTGGATGTGAAGGTGTGTGAACTGTTTAAAGCTGTGGTAAAAAAAAGTGAAACATTCAGGATCGGTGTCAGAGCACAAAGATGATGCGCTCTTCATGAAATGTTAGATCTGTGGACGTCAGCTGTGTTAAAAAGGGAAAAATAAAACATTTCCAGAGTCGGTTTATCTTTCCTTTAAATGTTATGGTTCACACGGTGGGGGGGAGGGGGGGGGGGGGGGGGGCGAATCGATGAAGTGTCAAAAGGAGACAAATGGTGTCGCTCGCATCTGCTGGTGCCGCGCTCGGCGTCTTTTGTCGGCGTCCGGCGGAGCGGAACGGGCCGGTCTGGCCTGTGGGCCGACTTGGCAGCGGGGGCCGCCGGCACAATACAGTAGCCATGAAAAGGAGACAAAAACCAGCAAATGTCAATGCGCTGGCTGTTCGACCCGATATGAAGCTCCTCGCGACGTGTTCGGACTTTAAATGGACGTAAATCTTGAGATTTCTGCTCTCTTTTGTTCATTCATTAGGTAAAGTGGGTTTAAAGCTTTTTATTCATTTACAGGATCCTATTAGCGTGTGGTTTTGTAGAGCTAGTTACACCAGTGCAAAAAAAATCCATTTGTGAGCCTCACATAGACCTAATGCATGAATATGTTATATTCCACTTGCTGTAATAACAACAGTTTAGGAGCCTGAGACAGCATCTTATCGTGTGTTTATACATGATGAGTACACAGAGCAGATATTTACCTTCTGAAGTGAACATCCGTGCAGGTTCAGCTTCTATTTCAGGTTTCTTGTGAAGCTCTTAAACCCATATTCAGCTCTCTAACGCCTCCCCCCTACACAGTGGTGTACGAGGGCTGCCCCAAGGCGTTCGAGGCCGGGATCTGGTGGCCCAAGACCAAGTTCGGACGCCCCGCCGCCATGAACTGTCCCAAAGGATCCGTCGGTGAGTGCCGTTAAATTCAATTTCCAGCTACAGCAGCGTGCAGGGTCATTTTTTTTTATGACTTCCTGGAGTCGCTTCTGGTTGCCTGGCAACCAGTCCTGGCCAATTAAACAGCCTGGATCATAACCCTCACCATCCATCCATCCATCCATCCATTGTCTATCCCGCTTATTCCCTTTCGGGGTCGCAGGGGTCTGCTGGAGCCTATCCCAGCGCGTTAAGGCGAGAGGCAGGGATACACCCCAGATGGTCGCCAGCCAATCGTGGGGCACACACACCATTCACACACCATTCACTCTCACACTCACACCTATGGGCAATTTAGAGTTTACCAATTAACCTGAGCATGTTTTTTGTATTGTGGGAGGAAACCGGAGTACCCGGTGAAAACCCACGCAGACACGGGGAGAACATGCAAACTCCACACAGAAAGGCCCCAGACCCAGGCCCAAGGCGGTCTTGAACCTGCGACCTTCTTGCTGTGAGGCAACAGTGCTACCCACCGCACCACCGTGTCGCCCTAACCCTCACCATAAGATGTCAAATCATCATTAATTTTTAATGTATTATTTACTTAGATTTAGAGGTGGATAGTGTTAATACCTTCAGATTGATACAGACATTCACCTGTGTACCTGTGTCTCATTTCTTATTAATTCATCTTTTCATTTCATTTTTTTCTTTCAAAAGTCACAAAAAAAAACAGAGAAGACACCGAACTCTCTGTTAAAGTGTTCGTATGATGGTGTAACAGCGGCTGGATTAAGCTGCATGGGTGGCTGTGTTTTTGCGAGTCAGTCTATTGTAAGGCATATAAACACACTTAAAAACACACACACACACACACACACACACACACACATAGTCGTAGGAGTCTCCGATTGGCCCGATAAATCCAAAGGAGCTTTCTTGTCAGCCAATCGTGTCGAGGTTTAAGCTGCAGAGACTCTTGGAAAAATACCAGGTACATTAAGGGCTGATAGTAATACCCCTCCTGCAGCTGTGTGTGTGTGTGTGTGTGTGTGTGTGTGTGTGTGTGTGAGAGACAGAGTAGCCTACGTGAGCCCGAAACTCCCTGACCTGTTCCCAGTGGAGCTCTGTCACTTCTCCTGGTTACCCCCCCTCCTCCTCCTCCTCCTCCTCCTCCTCCTCCTTAGTAACCACCGTCGCCATGGCGACCTCTTTGTTGTCCCCCCCCCAGGCCCGTTAGGGAATTTATTTGCCAACATTGCTCGTCACCCTTTCTTACCTCCGACCGGCGAGCTCTTTCAGCCGTTTATTCCTCCATGACAATAGCGCGTGAAGAGACTTGCATTTGGATGGAGTGTTTTCTCAGAGTGAATCGGACTGGAACGGCCGCGTGTAACTGTAACCGCCACCTACACGCACCGAGACAATAACCTGCCACTTAGGTGCAGTTTTAGTGCCCCCCCCCCCCCCCGGGGGCATTCTGACACGCAGCCATCAGGAAATGCACCGTAACAGGTTAAACTAAACTCAGCTGCCTCGCTAACAAGCGTTTGCCCAGGAACAGACGTCGCCTAAAATCATCGAATCACGCCTTAACTCTCCCTCAATTCAATTCTAAGCGCCTTGTTTGTTCGGTGTCTGCTGAGGCGGAGATTTAACTGAAAGGGTTTAGAGTTTACACATGCAACATGGACCAAATATGTTTAAATGTGTAATTTGATTATTTAAATTTAAATTTAAATTTTTGAATTTTTAATGAACCAGTCTGAGAGAAGCAAAACAGCAAATCTCAGAATTGATCTCTACTTCTGAAATGATTTCCCTTCTTTTTTAGGCACGGCCATCCGTCACTGCAACGACGAGAAAGGCTGGTTGTCCCCTGAGCTGTTTAACTGCACCACCGTCACCTTCTCCCACCTGAAGAAACTGGTGATTACTCGGCCATTTTTTTTTTTTCCCATAAATCCTACAAAGGGCTGACCTGAATTGAAGGATTACTTGGGTCTTTTATGTGTTGACACACTGGTCCCAGCTGTGGAAAAACTCCCTAAACAGCTTCTTAAATCTGAAAATAATGTTTGTTTTTTCTACAACCTGTAAAAAAATGTTAACCCCCATCTGTCATTTTAAGGATTCTGCATTGGTCGCTTTTAGATGATATCCATAATAACCACATAATTATACACTTTAAGACGTAAGTGTCATTCGATAGCCGGTCTATAGGAGATTTCCACTAAGTATTTCACCCTTTGTGTTCAAACCTGAACCTTATACCCGAAACTTCTCCCACTAATCCCAGTGTTGACCAGTTTCCATGTTTCCACTTATATCACTTAGCTGTTTGTTAGTGGTTAATAATTGGTTAATAAATCATAAATAAAGACTTAAAAATAGTTGTAAGACTATTTTGTAAAGTAGAAACGTTGATGATTATAATACCTCCTATAGATTATTAATAAACAGTCAAGTAACTATTCAGTTTTTTAATTTCCTCCAGAACGAGGATCTGCGCCGCAACGGTTCCCGGATGGACGGCGAGCGCTCCAAGACCATCGCGCGCCTGCTCCACAGCGCCACCAACAGCACGGCGCGTTACTACGGCAACGACGTGAAGACGGCCGCCCAGCTGCTGAACCGCGTGCTGCAGTACGAGAGCCGGCAGGCGGGGTTCGAACTCACGGCCATGAGGGACGCCGAGTTCAACGAGGTAAAGAGGGGGAAAGGGGAGCGGGACAGTTCACGAAATCCACAGCTTTGTTTGTTTCAGTTTGGTTTTTGGAATGGAAATTTACTTATATAAATGTATAAAAATCATTTGAATATGTATAACTATATATGTAATAAACATGTTCCTGTTGTAGAACCTGGTGCGAGTGGGCAGCGCCATCCTGGATCCCGACACCAAGGAGCACTGGGAGCAGATCCAGAGGTCGGAGGGCGGCACCGCGCAGCTGCTCCGGAGCTTCGAGGACTACGCCAACACGCTTGCGCAGAACGTCCGGAAAACCTACCTGAAGCCCTTCACCATCGTCACGGACAACATGAGTAAGCGAAAAGCGGCCGAGGCCTCGCTGCGTCGGAGCCCGTGATCATGTGAGCGCGAACTCACCCTTTGCCTCCGTTTCTCCCTGTCCTCCAGTCCTCACCGTGGACTACCTGGACTCGTCGGACCCGGACAGGGCGGCGCTCCCGCGCTTCCAGGACATCCAGGAGGTCTATCCCAAAGAGCTCGGCTCCTCCGTCCACTTCCCCCGGTTCAACCTCCGCACTCAGGGCCACCGAGGTTTGTGGGGGGTGGCGTCTTGACAGAATTTTTCCCGATCAAAAAAACAGGAAAAATGAAACTCATGGTCCAGATTCTGTTCTTTTAGGTGCTAGTGCTGGGATTTCCCGAGGGGTCTGTGAATGCATCTTAGTGTAAGACGGCTACAGCCCACAGTAGCCAGTGTTAGCATGTCTTAACGTGTGATTTTTGGGAGACGTTTAAGTGGAGTTGGCTGCACGAACGTGCAGAAAGAGCTTTCAGATACAACTAAAGTGCTGCTGCAGGACAACGCTGTGATATGTTTTTGTAAAAGATTCTTCAGCCGGGACTCGGCCACCTTGCTAAAGAGCAAAGCTTTAAATGGCGGGAGCTCTACCCCTACACCACTACCCTCTACGTGCAACTTTAGCAGGGAATGTCCCTCGCATCACGCCGGCCCTTCGTTAAACTTGACTCACACTCTATTCCGGTGAATATGTCTCCTTGTGTCTGTATTTACTTTTCCCATCTCCCCTCCAGAGCTCACCCCGGCCCCCGCGGCCCAGACCGACCCCCCGCCGCCAGTGGCGGAGGAGATGCACGCGGCGTCCGACAGGCGCCGCCGCCACCTCGAGCCGGCCGTCCCGATGCCTGTCGCCGTGGTGATCGTGTACAAATCACTGGGGAAGCTGCTTCCGGAAAGATACGACCCCGACCGCCGGAGTCTGAGGTCGGTGCAAAATGACCTAATTATACCTAAACTCAGGCAAAGAATGAAGGGAAGAAATGTTAATTTATGTGTTACTGTGCATACTTCTGTCTGAGGGGAGTGTCCACCAACTCTTCCACGTACTTAACTGGGATTAAAGCATGACGTGCAGGTCATAATTTTGCAAGGACGTAACGATGAGTGAGCATGAACTCCGTCTGAACTCTCCTGTACTCACCACTGTGTGCATGATGCCTAACATGTTCTAAACTTTTGTAGCAGCCTCATGGAAGTATTTCATCTTTAATGTTAATACATGTCATAATATTTATTATAGGTATGCTGGGAAAAATATATATATGTATATATACACCAGTGCCTCTATAGATTTCTATGATCTGTGCTGTGTTGTATGTTTGTAAGATAAGATTAAAGAATTTACAGAAGGAAGAGAACGATTGACCACATGTAAACCTCCTTTGGGTCTGTTATAGTTTGGTCTGCTGTACATGTTGATAAAAAATGTAACCGTGCAAATGTTATTTCAATACAATTAAAACTGGTACCGTGTGTTTCCAGGCTGCCCAATCGTCCCGTGATCAACACGGCCATAGTGAGCGCCTCGGTGCACAGCGAGGGACCCCCCCTCCCGCCCGTCCTGGACCCCCCCATCACGGTGGAGTACACCCTGCTGGAGACGGAGGAGAGGACCAAGCCTGTCTGCGTCTTCTGGAACCACTCCATTCTGTGAGCAGAAAGTCATATCACAATATTTCTTTATATTACATGCACAACTCTGTGTTAACCCCATTTCCTAATGTTTTTATTACTTAAAATGGCCTAAATAGTAGATATATTTATAAAAAGTTAGTCTTGGCGGAGTTGATGCTAATTCAATGCGACTGTAAGCACTAGGAATTTACATATGTGCATATTGGTGCCATAGGGCAACCAATGAGACAATATAGTATAACAAATGTAATAAATTGTAAAAATGGTAAATCAAAAAAAACCTGCACTGCGATGGTGTGAGGTAACGCTGAGAAAGGAGACTTTTCCAGAGCTTTTGTGACTATGAGAAAGGTTTTTGATGTAGAAAAGGTCCCTAACTTAAAAATACAAAGACAAGTAACAAACAGGGTTGCAGCTGTAGGACGTCCTGTCAACAGGTTTGCTGGTCTATGGGAACATTTTTGTTGCAGAAGGGGCTGTTGGGAAAAATCTGAGTGTCCCAAGGTTTTATGCTGCACACTCACCAGTATTGTTCTGTGAATTTGTCTTTATGTGTGTGTGTGTGTGTCGTCCAGGATCGGGGGGACAGGCGGCTGGTCCTCCAAAGGCTGCGAGGTGCTCACCAGGAACGACAGCCACATCAGCTGCCAGTGCAACCACATGACCAGCTTCGCCGTGCTCATGGACATCTCCAAGAGAGAGGTGCCCCCCCACACACACACACACACACACCATGCCCCCCCCTCCTCCTCCTCCCAGCTCCACTAACTTAACCACACGTCCTGAACTCTCGTTCTCCCTCCGTCTCTGCAGCACGGCGACGTCCTGCCCCTGAAGATCGTGACCTACGCCACCGTGTCCGTGTCCCTGCTCCTCCTCCTCCTCACCTTCATCCTGCTGTGCCTCCTGCGCCGCCTCCGCTCCAACCTGCACGCCATCCACCGCAACCTGGTGGCGGCGCTGTTCTTCTCCGAGCTCGTCTTCCTGCCCGGCATCAACCAGACCGACAACCCGGTGAGAGGCCGGGGAAACACAGGAGAGCATTGTGCTGCGGGACGGGGTTCTTACAGTAGTCAAAAGGTGGATAAAGGCGGGATGAAGACGCCTCGCTCGGTGTTTGCTGCTGCTGGTTTCGTGTGGCCTGCAGGCAGCGACCTAACGCTGTGTTGACAGGGGCTTTACCCAGCCTAATGCACCAAGGCTTACCTGAGAGTCTGTCTTCATTTACAGATTAGCTGTTTTTTTTATTGGTATTTAAAATGCAATTAATCACAGATACAGTTGGATAAAACAATAAACCCAACACAGCTCCATCCCTGTTATAGCATTAACGTCCATTCATTAATCAAATAGAATTTATAAACAATTAATTCAAAACCTCTTCTAGCCCAAACATGTATAGCTGTATGGAATAATCATGGAAAAACTAAAACACATGCTATTAACTAGTTTTATATTGTAGGTGTGTTTGAGTAAGTATTAAAAAATGAATAAATACTAATTAATAAATAATTATAAATAGCTAATAGATAAATCGTATCTAAGGGAGGGGTAGTGGCTGTAACATGCCTTTACGTATTGCAGATTACAGGTTTTGATACTGGGCTAATGTCTGTAATTAGTGATTAGTGGGGAATGTGCGGTAAGCCGGAGCCCTCCTCCAAATATAGAGTCTATAAATTGATTTTACCTAAACTGACAGCCCTGGCTGGGGTGTAACCTCGTTAGCCTTAACCTATTCATTAAAAAACGTGCAGCATAGGTGAGGAGATGGTGTCTGAGGCCTGAACGAGATAATTATGTTCATTCATTATCTAATTCGGAGCAACCGATGGCCGGAATACGTAGATGTGCACGCACGGAGTCGTACAGTAGGATTTAGACGGAGAGTGTGTGGGAATTCTTTGTAGTTTGCTGACACACCCATTCGGACACACACACACACACACACACACACCCAGGGCCAGTCGTGGAGACATGCTGTGACTGGTACCCGTCTCCAGAAGCAGGCCTCGGGGCGCTCGGCTTTTTTCCCAAAACAAACTTCTAAAGTTTTCACTTGATAAACCTCTCGCATGTCAGTAGCACACACACACACACGCACACACACCAATTGAATCAATAATCCGTTAATTACCAGGTAATCCAGTTTAAAAGAAGAAGCCAGGTTGGGAAAGCTGAGACACTCGGGGCTATCAGAGGGATTTAAAGGAACATTCCCGTTTAACTTTCTGCAGAGATCCATGTTGTTTTAGTTATTTCAGTTTGGTCCGTGTCCAACGGTATCAACGTGCGCCTTTCAGCACCTTTTAAAGCTCGCCAACACATCATATCTTGTTTGTGCAGCAGGTGAAGTGATAGTCATGTGTGGATTAGCTCATAAAACACACAATCACGGCCATTAACCTCCAGGTTCACGTCCTCAAACTAAAACATGGTTAAAGGCCATAACCAATGTTTTTTTCATAGTAAATAGTGTCGGCTCATTGTTTAGTCGTGCGGCTGCTACTTTACTGTCTCGAGGTGTCGTTTTTGGCTGAGTCAGGCAGCTCTGTGGGGAGATAACGCTCTTAAAGCCCCGCATTATTCCTTCCAGTTTGTTCGCATCGTGACTCGACTCCAGAACGAACGCCAGCGCCGCTTCTCCCCGAGTGGCCGAAATAAATCTGTCACCGCCGGCGTGAAAGTGAGTCTGAGTCTGAGCTGTGACTCGTCCGGTTCAACTGGATGTTTAGCGTCTGCAGATCATCAGTTCTCAGCTATTAACCCCCCCAGCCGGCTGTCAGCCAGATGGACGCTTTTCTGGTGTGATCATCACGTTGTCTTCAGGTTTTCTGAGCAGTGAGTCAGAAACAACAAAAACTGAAAGAGAGATAAGAAGCTCGGGCTCCCAGTTTCTCTCTGACTCAGTGGTAGCATGACTGGGATGCGGTTGGCGGCCTCGGGCTCCGCCGCCAATCACATGCCGCCTCATCTGTACCGGGTTTTGAGTTTCAGTTCGCAGGTTTAAATTGAAAGAGTCAAATCTGACTTCATATTTATGTTTGCCTGTACTGTTTAGTTATGGTGCGTGTGCATGTGCATGTGTGTGTGTGTGTGTGTGTGTGTGTGTGTGTGCCTGTACTGTTTAGTTATGGGTGCGTGTGCATGCTCATGTGTGTGTGCATGTGCATGCGTGTGTGTGTGTGTGTGTGTGTGTGTGCCTGTACTGTTTAGTTATGGGTGTGTGTGCATGCTCATGTGTGTGTGTTTGTGTGTGCATGTGTGTGTGTGTGTGTGTGTCTTAGGACTTTGGAATGCTGTCAGTGTGTGCCCAGGGCGATGTGCAGGATGATTTATAACGCTGTCAAAAAAAAGTAGTCGCTCTTCTTTGATCTGCACAGCAATACAGAAGATTAGTAAAATACAGTATCACCCCCCCCCCCACACACACACACACACACACACACACACACACTGCATTCCTTTAGTAGAGCAGAGAGAGGGATGGAAAGATAGGGGGAAGCAGATGAAGGAATGTGGGGCAAGGTTAAACGTCAAATCGTCAATTGAGTTTGTCATGAAAAGGTGTTCAGGCGTGTTACGGAATAACAATTATTTGACCTTTTTTTTTTTTGATGAATTAGTTTAGTCTGAAATTTGACATTATGGGAAATATTTGGTTAATAATGAGACAACCATCAGATTGTCAACATTTTAGGATGATAGAAGCACATGTGGATGAAAGCAGCCGTGACAAAAAAAGACATATGGCCAAATAAAATGTGAACACGTACTTGGGAAAATGCCAACACTGTCATGTGGTGTAACCCGGAAAAATGATGGTTTAACTCTCTTAAAAGGGTTTATAAGTTAAATTAAAAACACATGCCATCAACTAGTTTTATATTCCAGGTGGATTAAATATTCATTCTTTTAACTTCGAGATGGTTTTAAATGACAAGAAACCAACATGAGCACAAAATGTACATTTTGAGAGACCTGGTGAATGCTCTGTATTTTATACACTTATTTTTGTCGTTTTCTCTCCTTCCTTCCAGTTCGTTTGCACCGTGATCGCCATCCTCCTGCACTACTTCTACATGTGCACGTTCGCCTGGATGTTCGTGGAGGGGCTGCACATCTACCGCATGCTGACGGAGCTGCGCAACATCAACCACGGACACATGAGGTTCTACTACGCCATGGGCTGGGGCATACCGGCCATTATCACCGGTGAGACACACACACACACACACATGCTGCTAAAACTGAAATACCTTGTTTTGGTACATTTAGTCCAATATTATTTCAAGAAAATGGATTTTTTTGTCCTTAAAACAAAACTGAAATGACCCAAATTAGGAAAATTCGCTAAATTACCTGCCTGGGGAATAAGATAATTCTACTCGATAGAGGACTATTTGTACAAACAGAAAGATATGCTCACCTGTTTCAGTTTTTGCAGTGCACGCACACACACACACACACACACACAGAAAGCAGCAGAAGATGGCAGATTGTCAGGGCACATGCATGCCATAACTCGCCTCCTCTGAGAAGGCAGTGATCCCCGTGGGAAACTTATCAAACGAAAGACGGAAATAAGAGACAGAAAGATTCATGTGTCAAAATGAGACAGTCGCATGCGTTATGTAATAAAAGGTCAGATGTTACACACACTTCTGGTTTTAACTCAAAGTTTTCATATCCCAATGTCCCTATATTTGTGTTTTTAACTTGAACTCTTAAATAATTAGATTTTTTTTTAAATTATCTTACATCTATTTCCTACATTTTCACTTTTCTCTCCTCTTAGGCGTGTGATGCTTTGTGTCTGTGTGTCAGTGTTGAAGCTCAGGTTGTGACAGACAGTAGTTTGAGGAGGAGATATAATTACAGAGAGAACAAACGGGTGTAAGGGACAGTGATGAGTGACAGCTGGAACATTTACACAATATCACATTCACGGCACATGGCTGCAGTGGCGTGCACACGGTTTTTGAAAACCGGTCTACACAATGTAGTTTGTAGTGAGGATCAGTGATCAGAAGAACACACATGGAGACATGGATGCTGACTCGAGAATGGTTTCCTGTATTCTGTTGCATTTTCTGCACATGTTAGCACGTTAGCATGTTAGCAGATAATATAAGAGATGCAGTGTTGGCTCAGAATAGATGGAGCAAAAAGAGCTCCATGATAGTAACTCTGTGTGTTTTCACCACTCAAGAGGGCATTTTTGTGCATGTTTAGATATTTAAAAAGAGCTCTATAGTGCACATTAAGAAAAATGCATTAACCCCCCCCCCCCCCCCCGTGCATGTCTGTGTTTGCGTGCCTGCTCAATGGCATTACCCCAAACACTGTAAAGGAGCATGTTTTTTAATGTGAAAAGGAGAAACAGGGAGAAGATAGAGGTAAAACTATTCTAAAGAGTGTTTCTACACATTGTTTTTTCCTAACTGCCCAGGCTTGGCCGTGGGCCTGGACCCTCAGGGCTACGGGAACCCGGACTTCTGCTGGCTGTCCGTCCACGACACGCTGATCTGGAGCTTCGCTGGACCCATCTTTGTAGTCGTCCTGGTGGGTTCACACACTGCACCGGTCCAAACTGGGTTTTCCTACATGGCCCGGAAAACCTGCAAAAACAAATTATGAACTTATCTTGGAAATATGATTTATCCTCCCTCTGCTTTGTGAGTGAGTAGAAACGCATTAAAGTTATGCACGTGCCTGTCTATTGTCACCTTATCGTCTGGGAAACATGCAGCACAGAGATTCTCTGCTATGTGACACGACCAGCGAAGCAAATTTTGTTTAAGGGAATAAATGCACGTTTAAAAATGAGCGTAAATGAATGCGATTTAACATGGATAATTTGCATTAACGCTATCAATCAGTCAATTTGACCCTATTCAAGAGTCAAGTTAACAAATAATAGAAAAATAAATACAACAGAGGTATAAAGTATTGCATATTACACAAATAATGGTGAATGTATTATAGAATAATTTCAGGTTATTCTCTATGATCGATTATAACGTTTGATGCATTTATGAGTTTATTGGCAAAGCATCTAATATGTGAAATTCCGTGTAAAAGTAAACTGATCTTCCTCTCTCTGCTTGTCTGAAGGTGAACATCGTGATCTTCATCCTCGCAGCGAAGGCCTCCTGTGGTCGTCGGCAGAAAGCGGCCGAGAAGTCTGGAGCCATGTGAGTTTCATCCGGATGCTGATGTGACGTCTGTGTTTACGTTCTTGTTGTTTTTTTTAATCCTAATAAACCGGCGTGTTCCTCCCGTCGTCCTCAGCGCTGCTCTCCGCATGGCGTTCCTCCTCCTGCTGCTCATCAGCGCCACCTGGCTGCTGGGGCTGATGGCGGTCAACAGCAACGTCATGACCTTCCACTACCTGTTCGCCATCTTCAGCTGTCTGCAGGTAATAGGAAGTGATTATTAACCCATCCATATAAAGTCTGCCATGTTTAAATCCATTACGTTATGTCCTTGTATTGACACCTTTTAAATCAATGCTGGATCGACATGTCATGCATTTACTGAATCCGTCTCCTTTGCTTCCTCCACAGGGCGTCTTCATCTTCTTCTTCCACGTGATCTTCAACAAAGAGGTTCGCAAAAACCTCAAGAATGTCCTCACGGGGAAGAAGAACGTCCCGGACGAGTCCAGCACCACGCGGGCCTCTCTGCTCACAGTGAGTTCGTGGAAACTTGAATGTCAGATTTTTATTTTTTGCACCCCCCGTCTTCATGCACACTCGTCTCTCTCTCTCTCTCTCGTCTTTTAGCGCTCGCTCAACTGCAACAACACGTACACGGAGGACGGCCCCCTGTACCGCTCGGGCATCGGCGAGTCCACCGTGTCCCTGGACAGCACGCTCAGGTCAGCCAAGAGCCGCAGCAGCTACCTGGCGTACACACTCAGGTACAACACGCCACTGACCGCATGGCTGCTTCACTACAGCGCTGCACGACCAGCGAGTGTGTGTGTGCGTGTATGTGTGTGCGTGTGTGTGTGTGTGTATGCATGAGTGTGTGTTTGTCCGCTTCACTTTCTTTCATCTTTTCCTCATTTAGTCTGTCCATCACCCCCTCCCCTCCTGCATGTCTGCTGATGCATCAAATGTCTCACATCTACTAACACACTGCAAGTCCCCCCTTTACACACACACACACACACACACACGTTTTGTCACTCTCATCCAAACGAGGATGTCGGTTTTCCCTGCTCTTGGAGGTTCTTTCTTCTCTCCTACACATGCATGCTTGTGCAGAAACACACATGCACTGTTCAGTGATTCCGCTCGCATGGGCAGCGCATGGCGCGCGGGCTTGTTGCAAAAAGCCTGAAATACACAGAAACAAAAAAACACTGACAGAAGGTTCACATGCACATTATCCATCCATGCTGTGTTGAAACTTATTCTGTTGTATGTGTGCACTGCAAAAACAGGTTTTTTTTTTTGCTTAATTTTAGTCAGTTCTTTGAAATAAGAACAGTTCTACTCAATATCGGACAAATTCTACTAAAAATGAGATATTTGCACCTGTTTCCAGATTTCAGTTTTTTGTAGTTAGAATTAAACATTAACACGTGCACAAGATATTTTCACCTGTTAAAATTTCAATTTGTACAGTGCTGGAAGTAAATTTATTAAGTGCAGAACTGGTACTTTTCAGGCTATTTTATATTATAAGTAATGTGTGTAGATTATCTTTATTGTAAATCTGTTGTACGTGTCCCTTTTTTGCTGCTTCTTTGACATATTGAGATACACATCTGTTCCAGGATATGGATGCGTTTCACCTCTCGGGCTAATCTCACCCACGTGTGTGTGTGTGTGTGTTTAGGTGTATCTCAGTCGTGTTTTCATCGCCGTTACACAGATCTGGTGTTTTTACACGGCATCCAGGGTCAGGTCTGACTGTACGCCTCGTCTCATAAAGCTGTCAGCCGCGTAATGGGAGCCGACGCTCGGGTCAATGGGAGCAAAAAAAAACTAAACGCCGGCGGTGGGACGGGGAGGGACGGAGGGGGAAGTGGCGTGCTGCCTGATCCAGAGTCAGGAGGGAGGAAGGAGAATGGATGGGACCGTACCTGTCGGAGCCAGGGTTCATCCAGACGTACATACCTGTTCCCTGCAGCCGCTCGTACATCAGACGTCAGACACGAGTTTGCGCCCGGGGGGGTGGGTGGGGGGGCGCGTGCTCGATGGTCCTTTTGTATGTGGGACTGGAGCGGAAAGTTTCTAACAGATCAGAACTGGAGCTAAGCCAAAAGAAAAAGGTGAAAATCGCTTGTCTTTGGCCCAATTAAAGAAAAGTTCAGGATATTAGGATAAACTACCCACTAGTGGAATGTGGTAGTTCTACTAAATATTGGAGTAATTGTACCAAAAACAAGATATTTTCACCTGATAAGACTTTCTGAAGTCGTTGCAGTGCTGTGCTGCTTGTTTGTAGTCGCGCTCGACGCCACCAGCAGATCAACAGAGGCACATTGTGTGTAATGAGAGATGTCTGAGTCTTCAGCTGATGTACAGTCACTTGTCTTCAACCACAAGTTTGGACTTGATTTAACTTTTAGCGACGCTGTACTTCCCCTTCCTCTCTCTCTCATGTCTGTCTCGCTGTCTCTCTATTTCTGTCATGCTTCCCCCACTCATTATCTTTTTTACCCTTCCTTCTCTCCTTGTCTCCCTGCTCATGGATGTGCAGGGAGGAGTCGGGTCAGAAGCCCAGTGTCTCTTCAGGAACAGCCAAAGGTCACACGGACCTGGACGGGCCTCTGTTCCACAGGAACGGCACCAAGGGAGACGGTGAGTTGGCCTAAAATGTCCCAAAAACGACACTCAGACAGAAAACAGAGCAGTTGTTTTCTGATAAACAGTTAAACCGGTTCGTAAAGCGGTTAAGTGACTCCACACAACAGCTTTTTAATGCAGCGTTCAATTGCAGTCGGAACTCGGAAAATTCCAAATTCAGTGTAAACTTGGAAAACATGACCAGTACCTGGAAGTATAACTAAATCAAGTCTAACTTTATACTCTTTAACAGTGAAACGAGAAGATTCCTACAATTTTATTGCATTTATTTGATTTGGAGGCTGTTCCAGATTTTGAGCACAATTGAATGCAGCATAAGTGGCTGCAATGCACACTGTATATTTTGTTTATTTTTTGCTGTAAATTGCTGCAGCTTTTATCATTCTCTACATCGCCATTCAAACGTTTGAGGATCTGTGTTTTTTTTAATGAAAAGTCACACTTTTATTAAGTTAACTTTATTGAGTTGCAAAATGATTAGTCCAAGACCAAGACAATATTAGATATAATGATGTTTTTAATTGAAATAATAAGTTTTCCAATCATCCATTACTTTTTAAATGCAATCAGTAAACACAATGTACCATTAGATCACTGGAGGGATGCTTGCTGGACGTTCGGATGGTAGAGGATAAATGCATGCATGTGTTTCCTTATTAACGAAGCTCCTTCCTCCCTGTCCGTCAGACTCGGACTCGGACAGCGAGCTGTCGGGGGATGAACACAGCTCCTCCTACGCCTCGTCCCACTCCTCCGACAGCGAGGACGACGACGTGGACGTCAAGCCCAAGTGGAACAACGAGCGGCAGCCGGTCACCAGCACGCCGAAGGCCAAGGGCGGCGGCCAGCTGCCGGCGGACTCGCTGGCCAACCACGTGAAGCCGTACTGGCCCACGGACGCCACCACGGCCAGCGACAGCGAGGACCCCGGCGGGCCCGAGCGGCTGCGCGTGGAGACCAAGGTGAACGTGGAGCTGCACGCCGAGAACAAGCTCAACCATGTCGGCGAGAGGGACCGGGAGACGCCTCCGGACAGGGACAAGACGACGGGCGGCAACGCCAAGGACGCGGTGCCCGCAGGACAACCCAACAGCAACAGCAACCACCAGCCTGAACAGAGAAAAGGTGACGGGATTATTAGATCCTGATGTATGTTATTATAGGGAAAAAGAGGCTAATGCCCACTGTCTTTGTAAATAACGTGTATTATTCTGAAATTGTTCTATGTGGCCACTTAACCCACATCATTTAAAGGATGAATGGGTCTGGGTTCTTATTGGTTAATTTTATCTGCCCGCCACTGAACGGAGGTTTCTGTCCGTCTCAGGAATCCTAAAGAACAAGATCAGCTACCCGCCGCCGCTGACCGACAAGAACATGAAGAACCGTCTGAGGGAGAAGCTGAGCGACTACAACCCGCCCACCATCACGTCGCCGCCGCCCAACAACAACAACACCGCCACCTCGCCGCCCCCCTCCTCCGTCAACATCATGAGCCCCTCGTCCCGGCCGCCCTCGCTGGCCTCCAACGACGGAGGCGGAGGAGGCGGTCGCCCCGGCAACCATGACGGCGTCTCCATCATCAAGCCGCCCGTCGCCCCGCGGCCGCAGATCCCCGCCGGGCCACCGCCGGCCGGGATTTACCGGGAGACCAACGGGGGCGTGGCCATGCACTTGAAGTCAGGAACGGTGAACGGAGGAAACGAGTCGGACTCAGAGTGAGTATTGAGATAACAGCGACTTCAGCATCACCAGCTCAATAACATAACGTCACTGATTTTATGAGAGTTATCCAGAGAAGATTGACACCTCACACCTGTCAGTAAATATGAGGCCACCTCAGCTCATCTCAGATGGCGTAGCTTTGGATTTGTCATAAAAGGTGAAATAAAACAGTAGTACTGCACAAGCATTACAAAAACCATTTAAACAGTAAAGGCCAGAACTAATGCATGACTGAAATCTAAAGCTCATAACTCAGCATCTATGGCCTTAAGTTAAAAAGTATTTTAACTTAAAGTTGTGCAAGGTCAGGTGTAAAAATCGTTGGTGTGGTATCAACCTTCTCGTTTAACTCTCAACATTCTACCAGGATGTCAAGCTGTTCCCTTCACTATAGCCTGAATGGGATCCTGCTTAAATGCTGCATGACATGACCCTCACCCCTGCATTAACTCACCCTGCATGTTCTTATCTTCCTTCCACCCTCCGCTGCTCCTTCACTCCCCGCGCCCTCCCGTCCTTCCCGCCCCCCCCCCTTCTGCACCGCCCACCCCCCCCCGATAACAGCGGCAGTAACGAGACTTCGATCTGACCTGTTAGGAAAACTCAGACCAGCCTGCCCTTGTGAGAGGAGGAGAGCCGCGAGGAGGGGGATTAAAGGAAAGGAAAAGAGACGATGGAGGGGATGTGGAGAGAAGGACTGTACTCCGCGCCTGATCGTGACCTGTCTGGTCCCCCCCCCCTCTGGAGAGCAGTATTACTTGCAGACTTTCAGGCCTGCCTGAGAACAGAAAGACGAAAAAAGACGCGAGAAGCGATAAAAGGGAAACGCCGTGTTGGATTGTACCAGGAGAGGACGTGTGCCAAAACCACTACAGGCCGGAGAGTCAGAAGATGAAGAATTCTCCCAGAATGTATTGCAGCCCCCCCCACCACCCCAAAACCTCCTGTATGGCGGGGTCTGCTCGGGTCATTGTGTCTGACAATTTCCTTTCCCACGGAGGAAGGCGGGTGTATAATCACTGTGCATGAACCCATACATGCTGGTACACTCTCAGTTTGTAGTCCCAAAGGGTTTCAAAGGACTACACGTCCCATAATGCATCACTTTGGGACACACCGTCTCAATACTGGACGGCACTATCACACACCGAGTGCTCTTTTCTATTTGTTTTTATTAACTCAGAGAAAGGCTGCCACAGCCTCTCGATGCAGTGCGTTTAGCGTGTAATTAATGTGTAGATATTGTTAAAGGTGAAGAAGAAATGATCTATTTTGTATTTTTCGGCCGTAGCGAGGATTCAAAAACTTAAGAAATCGTTCCCAGACGATTTCCCAGAGCTGACGTCGTGCCTTCATCCTGGATCGAGGCCTTAAAATCACACACACACACACACACACACAGATACTGACAGTGCTGTATTGTCACACAGTGGCCCTAAATGAACATTAGTGGAACAGGAGGGGATTCCCCCCCTGGACTCAGCTCAGTCTGTTAGAGCACTATGAACCTGAAGCCTTCTTTTCCAGTGTCCATCCTGCCTGTTTTGTCCTGGTTACCAAAGTCATGGGAGAAACTTGCAGATTAGAGTTGGAGTCAGTTCACTTTTAACTTAATTTTAATCCCCCCACAAAAAAAGCATTGATGCGTGCTTCTTAAATACTAACAGATGGATATTTCTTTCATTATTTTTTAATCCAGACTTTTTTATTGATTTTATTCACCTGAGTTCAAAGTGAAAACGATGCCAACTCTACTGCATTTTGCAGCTACTATGAGGCAACTTACCGTAACGTTTACCAGTAAACTGGATGCCTTTGTACAGAACCATACTTACTCCTACACCCCAGTGTTGTTTTTTTTGCCTTCATGTAATCAATGTTGATAAATGTCCTTGTTTTTTTATGATCTGAGACACTGGAAATGTTTTGTAACATAATGTATATTTATTTTTTATGGTTTTAAGACACTGGAAAGTAAAACAAAAAAAAAGATGATTGTGACTGTAAAAAAAATTAAAGATGACATGATGAATTTTTAACCGCCTTGTGCAGCCTTTTTTTTTGCAGAATTAGATAATTTAACACCTACTACTAAGTTGTAATTTTAATGCCAGTATAATGTATATTTTACAAGATAGTTGTTTTATTTTAGCAGAAGGGGAAGAAGTATACTGGCGATAAGAAAGAGGGATGAGGGTCAGATAAGTAGAAGCCTGGACTGAATCCAGCAGACGAGTGTGTGTGCTATGGAAGTGTTGTCCATACAAGGCAAAGCAAAGGTTTTTGTTAAAGAGATGAAGACTAACATTTGTTAATTATTTTTTTTATTTATGAATGAATTTTATTTGACAAGAATAAAGAAAAAAACTTAATTAATTCTCCTCAGTATTGGACCAATTGTACCAAAACAATATTAAAAGGTATTTTTCACTTGGCTAATATTTCAGTTTGCAGTGTTATGATAGGATTGAAATTAAAAGAAGTTCGAAGTCAATTATTACTGTGCATATTACAAAAAATAAGCATTGTGCTATGCGAATCTTCCACAAATGTTCTTCTAATGTTCTTAATTGACTGTTTCACTGCATTATTTCTGTTGCTCCCAGCACTTGGCTCCAGCATTCCAACATCAGCTGTCTCCTAAGAATTTGTCCTAAGCCACATGTGGGGTCAAAGTGCCCGGGAGACGCAGACAGGCTCCGTAGGTGAAGGTGGATCGACGTCCAGGTCGCTGCCACAGGGTAAATATGGCGAACAGGGGCACGCCGGCGAAAGATTAGACGGCAGAGTCGTGTTTCACGGGCCTGCTGGGAGGTGGGTTGTTATGGCAACTGAAGCCAGTCCTCCACTCAGGTGACAAAAGGTACAATGACGAATTAAGGGACGGCAGGTTGCGTCTAAAAGAATGAATATCCTCTCTATTGCACCGCTTTCCCACCATTAGTCAGTTTAACGCCGACTTCCATGCTGGTAATAACAACTCTCCAGGTTTCATTTCATCAGGCGGTCCGAATTAAAACCTTGAAACGTGAGGAGCTGATTAGGCACAGGTTCCTATTCTCGGGCCTCTATCGGAATGACCCTCTGCCCTCTACTTTATCTGTGTTCCATCACAGCCAAGCAAACTAAATAATTCAGCCTGCAGAGAGCAGAGAGCTGGGGTTGGCATCCTGATGGAGAACAGGACGGAGCAGGAGCTGAGGTCACAGTGCAATGCTGCCATCTACTGGAGGGAAATACAAACCACATGATAGGGATCTAAGAGTGTGTGTGTGGTCTCATCCTATATACTGCTGAGGGCAGTTTATGCAAAGAATCAACACAGTAAAAACAATAAAAAGTGGACAGGGTGCCAATAAAATACTGTAAAATAACACATAATAAATAACTATCTCAGATAAATACAGTGTTCCTGTAATTAAAATGCTGTTCATAGTTGTACTAAAGCTCAAGTTTTTTATTTGATTAGTTGATCATTTTGGAAGCTTTTGGTCAGAATTTTTGCAGAGACTCTTCTTAGTAGTTGCATATTTTGAATTTATTGTGTTTTACTCTTATGCGTCTTGGGGGCAAAAACAATGTCCAAACAAACTGCTGTAAAATCATCAGGCATCAATAGTTGTTCTGTTTTTTCTTCATAAATCACTGAAACAATTTCTTCCCTGCTCAAAAACTACCAAACATTATTCTCAGGAATTTAACCCTTCAAATCCCAGGTTATCTATTTCCACATATGTCATTATTCTTTGCAAAAAGCACAAAAAAATTATATTTGTTCATTCAATAAATAGATGGGACTTAGATGGTGATAAGACCCTTGGATCTGTCAAAGATTGATGACAAAATTGACTTGATTGCATAAGTATTCATTATTTATTATTAGCTTCAGATCCCTTTGTGGCCCATTGACTTCCATTATAACCTACATTTTTAATCCCACTCCAATTACAGTATAAAACCATGCATTTTGTAATGTTAGCATTTTATTTTGTAGAAAAGCGGTGATTTATACTGTAGATTCAATCGTTAACCCATTGCCGACTGATGCATGCAATCCTATTACTGAGCAGTGATAAATAATTTACACATATAAATAATCTATATTTCCTATAAAAAATGTATGTATGGACACTGCTGTCATAAAACAATCATCTTAAAAATCACAGAAATGTACAGTTACAAAATAGATTTTAATGTAAAATGTACTGCATAAGAATCTTTATTTAATGTAATGAAACTATCATCAATAAAAAGTGTGTGCCTCGTCATCCTCCTCTTCATCCTCCTCCCTCCAACCGTTCTATAATTGACTCTGAATGATCTCCCAGTTGAATAAGACACACGTGGTCATGCGGCCCTCTGGAAAATGCTAATTTGGGATTAAGAGGTTTATTGTTACGGGGCTTCTAGAATAAACACATGGGGATGATGAGTGTGTGTGTGTGTGTGGAGCATGACTAAGGGGAATCCCGTCTACGGTAAAAACATCGGTCCTCTTGTTTGCTGCTTAATCTCCGGTGACTCCACACACACCACACAGTTCCCACTGCTCACCTGTTGCTGCTCCACTTCTCCTCACCTGCTGCTCATTAACCCGTTACCAGAGCAGGTGACACAGCAGCTTCCTGGATGCTCACTTTGTGGTTCCATTCACTCCATTTGTCTTCCTGGTTATCTACACCTGTTTATAATCTACCTGCCTCGTCCCCCTGGATCTGTAAGCCTGTTGATTTGTGCTTTTGTGCTGCTAAAATCCCATTTGTATCACCTGTTCTCTCGTACACACACACACACACCTACACAACATATTCAAAGATATTTAGAATATTCATATATGTATAATATGTTTAAAGTGGGGGGCGACACGGTGGTGCGGTGGGTAGCACTGTTGCCTCACAGCAAGAAGGTCGCAGGTTCAAGACCGCCTTGGGGCCTGGGTCTGGGGCCTTTCTGTGTGGAGTTTGCATGTTCTCCCCGTGTCTGCGTGGGTTTTCACCGGGTACTCCGGTTTCCTCCCACAATACAAAAAACATGCTCAGGTTAATTGGTAAACTCTAAATTGCCCATAGGTGTGAGTGTGAGAGTGAATGGTGTGTGAATGGTGTGTGTGCCCCACGATTGGCTGGCGACCATCTGGGGTGTATCCCTGCCTCTCGCCTTAACGCGCTGGGATAGGCTCCAGCAGACCCCTGCGACCCCGAAAGGGAATAAGCGGGATAGACAATGGATGGATGGATGGATGTTTAAAGTGATTTACATAACGTTAGAAACACTTTTCACCATCATGCAGTTCATTACAGCATCACAACTATGTTTGATTTTACAGGAATCTCATTTATTTAAAAAGGAAAGCCACATCCCAAATGAGCCCTAAACCTTCACGGATTAAAGTAAAATGACAGATTTAGGCCACGTGGGGGCAGCAGAAACACACTGGGCAGCATTAACATCTTTTTGCCTTTTTAAACTGATATGATGGATGAGTTAGCAAAACCACTTATTACAGGGGATAAGACTCACAGAATCAGTGAATCTTTAAAATCACTTCTTAAAATCTCATTTTATATGTTTGTTTTATCTTTTTTGTAATGCTTTATTCATTTTGCTTGTATTTGTCTACATTTTTAAAAAAATGTTTTGTTCTCTATCTCCACTTTTTTTTAAATGACCTTCAGTCAATATGATCTGATGTTGTTAAAATAAAAATCTCTATTTTTTTTAACCTTTAAAAGCACCAGCCCTCTGTGATAATACACACCATACATGTGCCATGTGTATATTACCTCAGTAAAGTGGCGTAAAGTGGCTTTAGACATCACGCAGCATTCACTGCTTCATTAAAGTGAATTATTCATTATGCACTAATAAGCTCATTAGAGGTAAACAAGAAAGAAGCCTCCGTTTGTTTCTGAGTCACAGCGTCCCCGCTGCTTTTCATATCAGCGCATCAGTGATGCAAAGTACTACAGGATATTTCTCTAGAAATCGAGCTCTATAAATATGCTTCCTCATCTCTCTGTGTGTTAAACATTTGCCTTGGCAACTGTGAGAAGGAGATAAACATCTTAAGACAGCTCTCGCTGCACAAATATGGACGCCACCAAAACACTGAGAAGTGACTTTCCCCACTTTGAAAGCAACATCTTTGGGTGATGCTTGTTTGTTTTGAGACAGTAGATGAATTTCTTCCTGGCAAAAAATCTTGCTCAGCAAAACTGGAAAATTATGGTAATTTACTCAAATTCTTTTATTAAACTGGTATGACTAGCATATAACTTACTGTGGGACATTACAGAGGGACAAAGTCAAAAATGTCATGTGGTGTATCCTTAAAAACTTGATAGCAGATGGTATAACTCTCTTAAAAATATGAAAAAGATTTAAACACAAACCATCAACTAGTTTTATGTTATAGTTGGATTAAATATTTAAAAATTATTTTTCCTTTTTACCAATATGACATTTAGTGTAAAAAAAAACTCAAAATCTTGAGAGAAATCTTCTTTGTAAAAAAAAAAGATCCAAATGGTCTTTCAAATGAGAAGAAACAAACATTAACACAAAATGTACATATTGACAGACCTGATTAATGCTTCTTGAAACTGTATTTTGAAATGTTTTGACTTTCTCATCTGGCCAACTATGTTTTGTCACTGTCCCTAAAATAGAATTTAGGCCCTCCTGACTTAAATTAGGTTTAGCTACTGGGTCATAGCAAGTAGGAGAAATCATTTCTTCTGAGTTTCTTCTGAATTTTTGAAAAATAGAATTGATCTTTTATAAAAATAAAAAAAACTATCCAAACGTTAAATTGACTCAATCATTGCTGACACAATGTCCTCTGTATGTTTTATAGAAATTAGATTTAAAACACAGTAAACTATCTTTTAATCATGACAGAATTTCGTCAGCAGGATTTTTATTTCTCCATCAGAATGTTAATGCTGACACCTTAAATCATATTTAAACCTTAGCAAGAAAGAAATGACTGCTTATTTTAAATGTTTGTCATAATTAAAACATTCAAACTAAAAATATTGACACTAGTGGTGCATTTTTGCAAAAGCTTAAAGTCACCTTCTAGTCATAAATAAGTTCTTCTTTAGTTGACTATAGAATGAGTAGAATGTGCAGAGTTTGTCACTAGAAAGCTGTTGCTGAAATTGCAGTTTCTCTGTGCTCGTTGAAAGTCTGATTTTTAGGGTGAATCAATGACTCAACGACGATTTGTGACTTAACTTCGACTTCCAAATTTAACTTCAACAGTCTGTTATGTGGAACTTCAAAAGACTGAGAAGAGTATAGGAGACGTTCTGTGTTTGACTATATACTGTATATATATATATATATATATATATATATATATATATATATATATATATATATATATATATATATATATATATATGTGTACACTTAAGCCCAAAGTTATTCATACCCCTATTTCACCTCAGTTTTTACTTAAATAGGACACAAAAGAAAGTTATGCAACTATAAAGTGTATATATATAAAGAAAGATTCCCCTCACAAAGCATGCCCTGCCAGGAGCATTCTATATTATAGTAATTTGTTGCATGTGATTTTTTGTTTTCACTCCGTTTATTTACACATTCTAACGAAACACAAATCAATTATGGCTTCAGACTTTCTTTTGTATCCTATTTAAGTAAAAAAAACTGAAGTGAAATACTAATTTGTAAGTGAAAAAAGGAATCCCTTATATTTGACAGGATTATAAATAATTTTGGGCTTAAGTGTATATGGTCCCAGGTTCTTGTCCTTGGGCTGGGGATATTCTGTGTGTAGTTTGCATGTTCTCCCAGTGTCTGCGTGGGTTCTTTCCAGGTTCTCTGGCTTCCGGTAGGTTAACTGGAGGTTAATTGGAGATTAGAAATTGCCCTGTAGGTGTGAGTGTGAATGGTGTGTGTGTGTGCCCCATGATAGTGGCCTGTGTCAGGTGTATCCCTGTCTCTCCCCTGTGACCCTAATGAGGAATAAGCAGGTATAGAAACAGACTATATATAGATAGTAGTGCTTACCAGAAATGTGCATGTATATATTTTTTTCCCATATAACTTATTCAGCCTGAGGTTGCAGCCCTGCTGAAAATCTGAATTTATTCTTAATATTTGATTATTGCACCGTGCCACTCATTCATTCATTCACACTGCACCACAGAGAGTCGTTAGGAATAACGCGCTGACAATAAAACTCATCCTCCCGTGTCAGTTTCACAGCGATGCTGCTTCTAACTGAGACCATTGTTCGCCCACCTGTTTTTCTAACGTAGCGTTACATAAGCGCGGCGGCCGAAGGGGCGGTGGCACGCGGAGGTGTCTGGCTTTTCCTGTCTCAGGAACTCCTCGCCGCTCGGCGCGCGCGCGGCCCCTTTAAGAGAAGCAGCGCTCGCGCTCCGTGACGACACGTCCTCGGCCCCGTTTCCCTGAAATCAACAAGGGGCGACGGCGACGCGGCAGCGGCTGGTGTCTAATCTGGAAGCTCCGGGCCGACAACCACGGTTTGCCCGCTAGTCAGGGCTGCTCTCTCCAGGGAGGAGGGACGCAACTGGTATTTTTTTTTATTTATTTATTAACACACCCTCCGTTCCGAGTCGAGGAGGAGGGGGACATTTCTCATCGCTGAGCGGTAACAAGAGGATAATTGTCGGGATGGATGATGGACCGCAGCTCTCACCGTGAGGCTCGTTAATTCGGAATCCTGAGCAGCAGGTGTACCGACGGATAAACTGACGAGAGGCAATCTCAGTGTTCATGAAACTTTGCTACGATTTACGTGCTGGGTAAGAAGATTTTTTTCCCCCTCTTTTTTATATAATGTTGTTTTTCTCTCGACATTCCTGTGCCCCGTTATCCGTTTTTTTAAGCTGCGTTTCGAAACCGTTAGATTTAAAAAAAAAAAAAAAATGTCCGACCGTGTAAAGGTTTATTGAAACAGTTAACTCGAGGCCTGACTTCAAACTACTGCGTTTAATTCGCTCGCTTAAGCCCTAATTGTTAGTGTAACGGACACGCTTACCGTTACAGCCGGGCCCTGTAACGCTGGGTTTTTAACTGTTGCGGGTGTCGCTGCGGACGGAGGCGTGAACGTCAAAACGTCAAAGTCTTAACGGTCGCTTCTGTCATTATATTCGGTTATTTAAAAAATAACGGCCATTGCTGCCGTTTCTAAAGGGATTACGTCAGAATCTTCTGTTTAGTAGCCTGTTAATGTTATTAACAATATAGTTTAATAACTAGCTACTCACTCTGTGGTTCGGTTTTCTATCATTTTTTTCAACAGTTTGAGGACAAAACGTAAAAAAGTTAACGGTTCTCCATGATTACACATAAGCATTCATTTCGTGTATTTGTCAAAGTTTAAATTGCGTTAGTTAAACGCGCGGAGTGATTTGCGGAGTGCGGGTGTGATGGTGCGTTCAGGCGCCGGCAGGAAACTGTGGTGTCACAGATCAACTGGTTACCCCTGCTAACTGGTGACCTGTATTTTAAACTTCCGGGGTTTCTCATAGATAACATTGGCTATTTCAAACTGGAGATGAATAGTTAGATATCCTGAGTGGCTCAATGATTGTAATCCGTACTTCACAGATATTTTCTCTTCAATAACGCCTTAAAGTCGATTGCTTTGTAGGTGATTAGACTTTTTCCTTTCTGAATTAGTTGTATGAAAAATACTTCTAGCACTATAATGTAATCTGACTGATTTTAATGATGAAATGAACTAACTAAGAACTTCTTTAGTCAAGGAAAGCATGTGGTAAGGCAACAAATAAAATACCTGTACACACGTTGCCGCATTTATTCTTCAGTAAATATCAGAACCATGGGATTGGAAATATTTTTAACTGTTCGGACAGCCTATTCGAAACAAACGTGTTTTATCTTCTTATCAAAGAAAAAGCATACAAACAGAGACAAAAGCATTGACAAAAACTAACCCAGACATGATATCGCCTTAGAAAAATAAACCTAAAGTGACACTTTTCTTTAGCTCCGTTGAATTGCAGAATTGCCCAGAGGGTCTGGTGGCTTAGGCAACACCTAGTGCTCTCCTACCTTGTTCCTTTTTTATTTTTCCAAATTGTTGACAAGGAATCTACATGCCTTTTTTTTTCTCTACAACTTGACAAGATTGTTTAACCTCTAACTACAAGCAGAGTAGACTCTAATAGGTCTAATTAGAGTTCATCATATCCCCTTCCTTCCTCTCTCTCTCCTTCCCCAGGGTTAACATCAAACAAATCTTGATGGAAAAACTCTACAACAGTGATGTGTATTCAGCTTGATAATATGGTGTACTCCTCCTTGGCAGAAATTTGGCATTTGGGTTTGGAAAGTGATGCGGTCCTTATTTCCCTTTAGACTGATTAGAATATATTAATACTAACATCTTCTTATAGCACCGGGCAGAACACTTTTTTTTCGGGCCATCTGGCACCTGTCACTTCATTATGTATGCACTAAAGTGAAATTTGGACCGTTCTAGTTAGCAGTGGCATATTGGATATTTAAAGGTCATGTAAATCTCTCTCCCTGTCTCACTGTGTCTTATGAAACCCCTAAGAATCCAGGATAGAGCCACAGGCGATCGTCCTGCCACGCGGGGCCTTAATTCAACAGAAACCGAGACGCGCCAAAGCGGAAACGCCGTGGCATTTCCGTCCCGACGCACGTTATCAGCGGTGTCAAACTTTCTGTTAGACTGAGACTAAAACCTGGCTGCCTAATGTCCCAGAAAATACACTCACTCAGAAAGTGGCCTACTTGTGCGAGTGCGCTTGCCTCTGTTGCACAGTTTGAGTGCAATACCCCCCCTTCCCCCTTTTCATGCATGGTTGATAAGATGAGTGTGATTAAGTATAGAAAGCGCTACACCCATCTCATGAGGCCCCAGTAGATATAGAAAGCGAGGGATGGGTATTAAAGCACCACGTAAGAAGATTGGCATTAACCCTCAATGTATATTTTTAGCTAAACAAATAAAAGCAGATACTAATACATAAAGGCATGCAACGATTTCAATTATGTACCTGAACTTTATATCTTTTGAATCAATTTCCCTTGTTCTTTAATTTTATTTTCGACTCACCTGACATGTGATAAATTAATGGCTGAATGTTAGTTTGACTTAAAATTTTGAGTAGAAACATTTTCAGCGTGGAAGTCATACTGTACGTCCAGGACGGAGAAACTATGATGTGGGTTAAAGGGCATTCAGCAGCCCGATATCCATGAATGGCTGTGATTGGCTGATGTGGTGAGTGTGACCCGTGTGGCCAAGAGTAACCCCAGGCCACTACGGGTCATTAGCAGGAGATTACTCAGACAGACGAGCAGTATATCAGGCCTGCACACCGGGCTTGTGAAGCTACTCAACCTTGACTAACGTATGCAGTAATAAACACACACTAACACAGCTGTTGTCATTTTATTTTATGTGCGCTGTGTGCATGTGTCGATCTTCTCTTCCTTGTTCGTATTATTTATGACTGCACCAGCCTCTGCCTGAGCCCTAGAAATCATGCATGGTTAAGTGAAGGTGGATGGAGGTGTCCATCTCTGTATGCATTCTCTTGCCTGAATAAATGGTTAATTTTTTTTGTTGGTATTTTTTTCAATAGAACTCTGAGTGAAGCTGTCCTACACTTCCGTTATTGACTATGATTACGGCTGCATGAGTCGATGAACGTTGGTAGCTTGAGCTGACCAGTGACTCACCAAGCTGCAGCGTCCAGCAGCCTGCCAGTGGATTCAGGTGTTTTTTGTGAGAACATATTTCACCGTGTCTCAACAACAAGCGGGGGAAAGTGTTTTATTAACCCGCTGCTCAAAAGGTTTCCACTCGGGAAGGAAAGATAAACCCACCAGGCGTCTCGGTAAATTCCATTTTACGTGTGCCAGTATGGGTGGGATGTGTACGTGTGAAAATGTTCACACATTTCGTCTCGTCAGCTTCTCTGAGGGTACATCTGAAGTTCCCTTTATTGTGTTCGTTTTATTATGTTTTTTCTATGTCCAGGTTGTGTCTAGGTTCATTCAAGTAAGTCTGAACAGAAACAAACGCATGAAATGAGATTTTTGTGACTCAAAACACTTTTCTGATCTGAAATAGGGTTTCTGCAGTGACACCTTTTATCACTTTAACATCAACCATGGATGTTCACAACAGCAGAGGGATAGGCACCAACTTTTTGGCCGTATGGAAATGGAGGACAACAGATGGGGAGATAACTCGCCTGTTTGCACTGCTACGGCTTCTCTAGCTGGCACTACACAACGTGATGATGCTTGAGTCGTTACTGTGGCAACCCATGCAGCTAGGTCGGTGATATCTGGACACGCGACTCTGAACTGATCGCTTGCAAATAAAAGTCTGGGATCTGATTTGATTTGAGAAGCAAATCGGATTTGCCTGCAGTCTGAACATGGCCTGAGTCACTTCAACTGAAGCAGCGAGGAGGGATGTAAAGGGAATCAAGGAAATGCGTTTTCAGATAAATGTGACATCTTTCCTTTGAAGCAATGCTAGCCTCTGGGTCAGCTTTTAGTCGGCAGGTGTTGCAGCGCTGTCGAGCACAGATGCACATATAATGTGATGTTCTGTCCTTTTAATAAGAGAGCACAGTCACCACTGCCAGCTCAATTATTTATTTATTTTTCTCCATTATTGATGTACTCCCACGAGGCAAAGCAGAATGTGAAATATTGTTCAGCGCGTTTTTCTTCCCAGATTCACCAATGTGATGAATGACTATCTGCAAATGCGGCTTAATGAAAATGATACAAAGATATTTGAAAACTGTCTTTGCTAAAACAGCACAGACTGTCCTCTACCTGAATATAATTAATATAATCCATGGAACAGGTTACAAGTGGAAAATGCAGAACAGAAAGGAATGATGATTTTCAGGAATGATAGTTGTTTTATGCTTTTTTTAATATAATAGTGCGGGATCCCTTTTTTGCTCCGAGCAGAAATAAGACCACAGAAATGTACTTCATGACGGGCCGCATTGATTTCTGGGTTATGTAAGGAATGATCGGAATGTGTCTATGAGTACGTCTCAAGTCTCTTATCTGGCTTTTTCCTGGTTTTACCGGTAGTCATTGTAGTCCGCCATCTCAAGTTTCCTATTTCTGGTCCAAGGCCTGGGGAGGATCTCTGAGGAGCCACGTGCGAGGCACCATGTGGGCAGCCTTCGTGGACGCCTGTTATGGGCTGACATGCCCACTGTATTGGAAAGCAACCATTGATTGGACTGGTCTGCTACCAGCCCAACATCAGAGCAGTTAGGAAAACACAAAATGCATCTCTCTCAAATTTCACATTTTGTCATCTGATTTACCACCTAGTTAATGTGTTACTTTATTTTTTTTTATATAAAAAATAGCTTCCTCTTCAAGATGTTGTTTTCCTCATTAATTTTATCCATAAAGTAAGGCAGAGTCCATCTGTCAACGGCAAGTTTTGCTACCAGCTACATAATTAAAATTTTCCGTGAAACCCTCTAAATAACAACTAACTAAAACCCTAATTATATCCTGGCTCATAAATGGTGAAATCACAAATAGAATATCGGTATATACAAAGATGAATAAATAATAGACACATTCTGCCAGCACAAACAATTCATGAGCAGTAAATACAGACTGTAGATTTCTTTGACAGTGTTTACTGTGTGCCGGTGTTCTTGCCAGCCCTGTGCACATGTGCAGACACAAACTCCCATCAGGAGTCTTAAGCCGTTGCAGCAGACTGACAGCTGATGAGCTGTTAAAGCCAAGTGACGGTTGACCCAGCTGTGATCAGCTGCTGCCATCGTCAGACACCGGCGTCACCCCACGTGACGCTCGAGAGAGAAGGAGGTTTCATTTCTCTATAACATAACTTCCCATTTCCTCTTCCCTCACTGTTGATTGGTTTTGGCTTTACAGTCCACTTACCTAGATGAACGCTCATTCATGCAGAACACCGCATCAAAAATGCTTTTGAGAAATCGAGTAAGCAACTCGCACTAGAATTTATATCCAGCAAGACAGTTAAGTTAGCAGATTGTTCACCAAAAACCAAAAACTGACTGCTTGTCAGTCAAATCTTGGGGATGTCAACCAGTCACGCAGATGATGTAATCTGAGGATTTCATGATAAAGAACTACACTTAATCCTTTTTCCAAATGACAAATTGCACAGCTAAAAAAACCCAACATGGTCAAATTTACCACTGCATTCTCCGGCTCCGTGCGCCACTGCTGGAAATGCTGATGAATTGTTGTGACATTTTTTTGACATGGCGTATTTGGTCAACCTGCTTTCGAGTGTACAGGGGAATGGATGGCTGGGGAAAGTCAACATATTACTGCAGAGTGCAGTCAGCATTTGAACTATCTAGAACTAGACTGTTATCAGTGTTTGCCGATAGATGTATTGCCAGTAACCGGTTCAGCACCTGTTGGGGTTTAAAACCGACATGGTCTTCTAATTGGATGCTTATCCTGATCTATAGCACAGTTGTGCTGTATCTGGCTTGTATTGGCTTACTTTTGGTGGGCATTAAAGAGGGAATAAATCCTGTTTTTGTTTCTCTCTATGTGATTCATTTTACTGCCGCGTCAGGCCGCCTTTGCTGAGGGCAGATGGGAAACTGCGGTAGCTTGACTCCTGTGACTGGATACGGTGACCTGAACAGCCCTCGGGATCCAAAATTAACACACGCCATGCGCCAAACGCGGGTAGATTTTCCTTTTGGCGAGTAATTTTTGGAAGGCTGTCCGCCTCACTGGAAGGTTAAATGTTGGTACCAAAATAGTCTTGTAGCCGTTCCCCTGAGTTTTATCTACATATTTAAGACAGAAAGTTTGTATTTAATCTTGTAATTTTATATTTTTTCCCCTCACCGTGTCCTTAATAAATTACGTTTATTTGAAACCTATGCTTATTAAAATATAGACCTGACATTAAAATGGGACCTGGCAGTTAATTGATACTTGGCTATTATTTAGTAACTTGTGGTATGTGGGACAGTGTAAAAGCAAAAAAAAAAACCCAAAAAACATGGTGTAATCCTAAAATCATGGAACCAGAACCATGGTACTCTGATGAACGCTTTTAAAATTGTATTTTAAAGTGTTTTACTTTCTCATCTTGCCAACCAGTGTTTTTAACGACCCCACATACTGTTATTTATTGTATCACATATATTTTGTTCCTTTCATTGTATTGGTTTGATCGGTCGATTTGAGTTTCTATCTACCAGTCTGGCAGGTGAGTCACAAAGTTAATTTTGGGCACGGTCTGTCATCATAACGCCACCATTAGGCCTCTCACAACCGCTCCTGCAGCGAAAATGAAATCAATAAATGAGGTCAGCAGATCTGCTGCTGTCGACCCTTTTGCCAGACAACCAAGCGGATGTGGTTGTGATGGGTTACTGATTCCATCTCCTGTGTGGGCTGGAAAGTAAAACAAATGGCAAACACTAATGAGGTTAGAGGTCCAGAAGCAATAACGGCTAGACATAGGCATGTGTTCTATCACCTTCAGGAGGGGCCTGATTGGCTCCTGCTATACAATAATTGGTGGGACCACAGCAACATGCTGTTGTTTATTAATGCAATCGTCTGTATTGGTCTCTGAGCATGTGTTTTGTGCCCTCTACAGGGTTGCCATCCGCCATGTTAAGGTAAAACCCAGGTGCGCGGTGTTGACCATGCTAAAGCGCCTGGACAAGATCCGCTTCAGAGGCCCCAGGACGAGAGAGGACTTCCCGGATCTGGCCGAGTCGCCGCCTGCCTCCGACAACGAATGTAGCGAGGACATGCAGCTGAAGCCCAGAACGGCTCCTCGGGACTCTGAGGACCTCCTGCGAGACCCTGTGAGTCCTCGTGGTGCATGTTTTGTGTTTGTGTTTGTGTGTTATCTACATGCTACTGTGCTGTCTTTCTCATTTCTTTTACCTGTTCAGTTTTTTTCTTTTATTTTACTTCCTGTTTTCTCCTTTCTCATACATTCTCTTACTCTTCCTCCTGATAGCACTGTCTCTGTATTAATCATCCTGACTATGACAAATGCACATAACATCACTATTTTAATGCCCTTATTAATTATTCTGCCATTATTTCTAGAATTACACACAGAGGAAGTGAGAATATGTGCACTTCTCGCTGTTAAAATTTCCTGTCTCTGTTTTAGCATCCTTAACTAGTTTAAAATATGATTCTTTGTTGTTTCTCAGTGTAATTATCTGTTTGCTTTGTGCTACTGAGCTGAGGAGAAAGAGAGAAATGCTTGAGGGATGGGTTGTTGTGTGAGAGAGATAAGATTAAGATTTAATATAAGATTTTCAAATGGGAGACAAGGAGACCAGAGCTGAATAAGTGAAAGCAGCGGCGAGATCGAGCAGATATTGGGCAGCAGGAAGGGAATGAAAAATGGAAGGGGAGAATAGATTAAAACTCGGAAAGTGATAAAGGAGGCTACAGGACAGGAATTGAGCCTTGGAAGATTGGACTCTGACATGTCCAGAGGGGAGGAGATGGACAGGATGAAGAGGAAACGGTCAGATAGGAATGAAAACACCCCAGGAGTACAAAACAAGAATCCAGATCGTGTTTTCGATATGTCCTCCTACGCTAGACACTGTTCATATTTTATTAGAGATGCTCTCATGAAATCTGCAGCTCTCTCATCCTTGTGGGTGACTAAAAACAGCGGGATTGTCATCACATCACGTACGATAACATGACACCGTCTTAGAAAAACACTGGATTAGTCAATACACTCTCTTCTGCTTTTGTCGTTAATAAGTCTGTTGCTTAGGAGTCTGTTAAGTGTGTCTGTGGGTTTTTTTACCATTATAAGCTGCACAGCAACTAGTGATGAATGAGCGGCATGTGGATCACTCATTCACAACATAAGAGGTGTCAAAATGCTCTTGCTGACTATGGACTTATTTAGCACACTACATATGTTTGTGTCTGTGCTCCTCTGTGCAGGAGTGTGTGTGTGTGTGTGTCTGTGAGCTGGTGTTTGTAAGCCTGTGTTTGCCTGCATGAATACCAGGCCAGCCCTACTGGGAAGGCATCGCCCACATCACAGCACTGATGAGTCACACTCAGGAGCCCCAAATAGACCAAGCTAGCTCTTATCCCTGCTGTGAGACACACACACACACACACACACACACACACAGCATGCATGCGTTCCGTTTGTCCCACAAAGCATGCTTTTGCTTTTGCCTTCAACAATCGAAAGCTGTCACAGCTTTTGAAATCCTCCATCTCCTGGAGCCCTCTCAGACTGCACTGGTGTGTTTGTGTTTGTGTCCTGTGGTCACATGACTCGGGTCTAAACTTCACCTTCATTACCTAATCTGTTGAAAAAGCGCAGCGTGTTTGTCCTTGCCCTGCGGAATACAGGCACTAAGACTTTTTTTTTTTCCCAACAAACTAGTCCATGTCGTCCATACTAAACGGGAGGAATGTCATTGGGCAGATGGTGCTCAGTCGTGGCACTTGCGATTGCTGTGTCCTTGCTGGCCTCTGTCAGGTCAGGTTTGCTTCCTCATTGCATTAATCAGAAATTATATCATCATATCTTCATCTAGCCAAGTAACGCCTGTTCCCTTTCAGTGAGCATTGAGCAATCGATCAATCCATAATGTAACCTTAACATTACAATGTAAATAACAAACGTGTCAATGATGATATGAAGAATTAATCCCCTCTCTGTAAATCTGAACCTTAATGTTTCCCTGGAATGAGTAATTACAATTCTGCAATCCAACACAAATACTTTGAGCTTGATTGCCTTTATTGCATAATGAAGAATAAACGTTTTGTCTATGAAGTGAATTCACTGTAATGTTGAAATATCTTCTTATACAGTTTGCTCTGTGGGATTTTGATGACTTGTTTGAATTTTAAGATACAGCCTTTAGTAATGGCGAAGTCGGTTGGTAGCATGGCTAAATACTGGTACTTGTTAAATTAGAAGTCTATTTAAAGCTGCAGCGTCATTAGGAGCCACTTAACCAGTCGTCAGCACTGAACAGCTCTTCATCCTCCTGCACTATGCTGCACTCACACGACAGGTCACAAGTACTTGAGCCTGTAATCATATCCTGATTTAAAATCAAGCATCATCGACGGCAACAATAAAGCAAACATTGACTTAAATCTACCAACTAACTTCATGAAGGGCCGTAGATGGTTTAGCAGTTGATCCCATTATAGAGGAGTTTTTATATTTTAATAAGCTGTTTCTTTTGGGCATGTAAAGATAAAATTGCCCACATTTGAATTATTTACAGGCAGCTTTGCTACGTGTACCATTGTCAGAATTAGGAAATCGTACAGGAAGCCAGGTTGGGTGGCGGTGGGGTGCAGGCTTTAACAGGCAGGAGACAAAGTGAAAGTAGAGCAGGCAGATAAATGTGTTCAGTCACTATTCTCTCTGTTTTCCAAGCTCTAACGAATGCTTCACAGTGCTCGTTCATAAGTCACAGTCAGTTTGTAATTAAACATGGTGATAGATGCGCTTGACGCCTCAATTGTCGTTTTCACTTTCATAAAACAGCATCAACACCTGTAGAAAGATGTTAAAGAAATTTTGAAGCATCTCATGACCAATTTATTGTAATAATTATAGCTTTTATTTGCAAATCACTTTTCATAATTGCTGTCAAATTATTTGAAAACCAAGTTTTCTAAATATAATGTATAACGATTCTAAGCCTAATATGTGTGTAGTTATTTCCATTAAGTTATTTTAAGTCTCTATTGTATTTATGTGTATTTATTTTGACAAACTTAAATTTTTTATTCAAACCAAGATTGATTTCACAAAACAAGACTAACATTTATTTGTTCAAACTTGAGGATTTTGGTCAAGGATTTTTTTTTGTTAAGGTTTTATAATGTGTTAAAATCAATTGGACTCAAATATGAAAACATGACATTCAGCGACTCAGTGAAAAGAAGTAGAAATGAATAGAGCCATTGAAAGCTCAACAAAAGAGATGCAGCAGGAAATTGCTGACCTGAAGAAGAGATGTGCAGAGAGCTGTAGCTGAACTACACAAGATGTTCAACCGAGAGATGAAAAAGCTGTGGATGTGCAGTTAGAAGTGGATATAGGTCTGGACTCCAACACACCGGCCTTATTTAACCATGCAGATTTGAGAGAGATTTTCTAAATCATTGTTCTTAAACTGAGCGGGGGGGGACAAACCTTTAGTGGTTTGTGGTGTAACTGCTTCTGTGAATTTAGAAATAGATTTAAATTTTATTTACCTTATGTTCAGCATAATTATTTGGAATACTAAGCTTTTTTTTTATCTGCTCCTGTTTGCAATGTTAAAGATAGTTAATTACAATATTAATAGAAACCCATCACTTCCTGTATATGTTCCAAATTTAAAGCCTTTTATTTTTTTAGTGGACAGGGTTATAGGGTTTTATTTTGAAACATTTGCAGGAAGTTGTTGTGGAAAACTCCTTGCCTTGCAAAGTTAGGCTTCTGGCACCCATCGCTCCAAACACACAAGAAGAAGAAGAAGAAGAGGAAGAAGAAATGCTCAACGGGCGTCTGTCTAATCGCTGGTCTCCAGCACATGTTTCGGACTCGGGTCAAACTGACTCCGAGAAGAAAAGCAAGATGGAGAGCCCCAAGAAGCAATATAAAGAGGATTACATCCTGTTTGGATTTACTCCTACTGATAATGATCCACAGCAACTTCTCGCTTTGCTTTTTGGAGAGGTATTGTTGAGGCTTTTTGGTATGAGGGTGTGTCCTCAAAATATACACTACCATTAAAAAGGTTTCTCTGTCTGATTGGATTTTGTTAGGTTAAAATAAACCTTTTTGATATCCTTTTCTACACTAGAAAGAATGTTTTCTGTTAAATTTTCTTGATTTAATTATTAAGTCATGTGGATTTGTAGAAATGACGTATGTTAAAGTAATAGTTTAACTCCTACATACTTAAGTTAAATCCAATCTAAATAAAACTTTTAGCTATTTTTCTGTATCTTATCCTTCAACAAACCAAACCAAATCTTTTATTTGTCTGCACATGCGAAGATGATAAATAAATTGTACATAATTTTTTCCCTAATTTTTGAGGTAAATTAGCTTGTTTTAAGGAAGGGCGGTTGGACAGTTGGTTAGCAATTCATAAAAAAAAAAAACATAAGTATGATTTAATAACACATTACATTTTTTGAATAAAATGGATAAAAACCTGTTAATTTGCAAGGGGTGAATCATTTTTCAATCAACACTTCTACACATTTTTATGTAGTAAATATCAAAATGTCTTCAAAATTTTGTAATTGCTAGCAATTAAACCAGTAGTAGTTACCTGAGTTGTGGCATATTTGTAATTCAGATTAATATTCACCGACACAAAAGGTGTGTATTGCAACATCTGTTCAACTCTATTCTGCACCAGACAGAGACGATGTATCTTCTATCGCATTCTGCACAGCGACCTTGCCTCAACGTCAACACAACCCGACAGCCACTTTGATTGAAGGCAGAGTGTTTTGTGTGTGTGCCTGTGTGACATGAATTACAAAAGATATTTCTATCACAGCAATGCTGTTGGTTTTAAATATCTCTTCAGATGCTGATAGTCACTTTTAATGCTCTGGGTGATTAAATGTCCACAGCGTGCGAGTCACAGAGCAAGCGGTGATTTAGAAAGGGACACTGAGATTCCTCTGTTTGTATCAGCCGTGGTTATGAAAGAGGGAGAGGAGGAACACCGATTAATTAATCAGCCGATAATCTTCCAGGGGGACGTTAGGGATTGACCTACTTTTGATAACCAGTGTGACTGAGGATTGATGACGGCATAACCAGCATGAAGGTGCATTGGCCTGTGTGGCGTCCTTGGACTGTACCATTAGCACTCGTGACACCCTGATATACCAAAGTGGACCATAGCTGAACATTCGTAATGCGGCAAAACTTGCTTTTAACCCCCTCACCCACACACACACACACACACAAACATCTGTTCCTTTCTTCTACTTCGCGTCATCCTTGTCTGCTTCTCCTTTTTATCCTCCTGTCTGCATTCAACTTTCATATCCTCCTCGCCTTTTTCCCTTTCAAAATCCCTTTTCTTCTCCATGACACACTTTCAGTAGAAGCTCCCGTTTGTTTTCTTTGAAGTGCTTCTTTATTCAGGGACACCCTCTGCATCGTGCCCCCCCGTGTGTCCCTGTATGTCTCCGCCCGCCTGCCTATCTTGTTAGGCTCTGGCCTTATTCCAAAGCACATTTTTTCAGGTCAGTCAGTTTTTGTGCGGCCACTCTCGTGCTCTCTCGCGCTCCCTTTCTATTGCAGAGAGCTAAAGACGTTGCAGTGTGTCCGTGGTCTACGCAGGCACACAAACCCTGCTGGTTGCTGTCAGGGAGAAACTGCTGCAGCGTGTGTGTGTATATGTGAATGTGTGTGTGTGGCAGGAATCTCTTAAAGGACCCTTGCTATAGTCGAACGGTGATGCTCAATCTGCAGTGCTCATCTTCCGCTCTCACCGCCATCTCTCCTCTTTTCTTTCTTCTCCCATCACGCACACACACACCCCTTTTTCCTTGCCACGTTATCATCCCTTATTCGTCATCTTGTGCATAGCTGTCATCTCTCAATCATTCACCTCATCCACCTATTGTTCACACCTTGTGTTGCTAGTTTTGTGTGTGTATGTCAGGGTTAAAGCCCTTAGTCAGCTGGGTGTGTGAGTCATCAGCAGTGCTGTAGTCAGAAGAGGGGGATTCTCCTCCTTTGCCTTCCTCCTGTTGTCTCGCTTCAGCTGGATTCAACCTGGGAAAGAGAGAGGAAACATTAGCGTGAGTCATAGCGCCATGCTAATCTGTATGTTTGTGTGTGTGTGTGTGTGTGTGTGTGTGTGTGTGTGTGTGTGTGTGTGTGTTAGATCATATACGATATCCCTGCTTGTTATCCTTGTGCATTTTGCTGCAACGTGTGTATACCACTGTATAAAAGCTAAATTGTTTTCTTTTGTTTTCTATCTTTCTGAATATAAATGTGTGTGTGTGTGTGTGTGTGTGTGTGTACAGGCTGGTTCGGGGTCTCCCACCATGGCTGCAGCCATCCAGGACTTCCAGAGATCGGAGTCAGATCGACTCAACGAAGTCAAAGGTCACCTGGAAGTTGCCTTATTGGAGAAACATTTCTTGCGTGAGTTTGCATAAACAAACACACACACGTAAGGAATTAATCACTCACAATTAGTTGCTGGACGGTGTCTGTTTCAAGTTCATATCAATCTGTTTTGTTTCACCTATTTTTTCATTTTGGTTAGACATTTTCTACATTACCCAGAATCCCTCATGCAGGGCACAAAATTAGCACCAGCTAAATGCTTGTTAAATTTACAACTGTAGATTTGCTTCACTCAACAGCCATGAAAACAATGGGAATCTATCGGGTGGCTGGTAAAATTTGACCACGCAACTATCCACTTGACGAGTGGACAAAGGGCTGATTTACACCCTGCCGTCTTGCCGAGTCTCAGAGAAAAACTCTCAACTTGTGGAATGGATCCTGTGGTTATACAGTATTTTTGGTTGGGGAGATTGCTTGCAACAGTGACAGCAAGAAAGCAGTAAATCATAAAGGGGGAAAAAAATGAGTTGCAATGTCTTGTAGTGGTGACATTTTTATGTTGTGGAGATATTGGTATAGAGCCTTTTCCCTGTGTTGAAAAAGGGGGCATTTTATAATTTTTCTTTTAAGGAATGCACTTGATGACATCTAGCTCATGCTTCTTTGACGACTGAATGCTCTTACTGTAAGGTGCTGTGGATAAAAGCATTGGCCCCGTGAATATAATGTAATGCACTCTGCATCTCTTGACAGTATATTTTGTGGTGCGTTAGCTTCAAGCTACAACCGGCTTTTGTTACCAGTCTGCTTCATGGCCGCTCAGTCTCTCTGGAGGTTCTTTTTATTCATCTCTATTGTTTACGGTGACTCAGCACTCTCAATGAAAAGCTTATACTACTACTTAATGCACTCTTAGGAGTAATTGGTTTCACGATGTGTCATTACTGCTAATAATTTTTATTTTTCGACCAGACCCTGGGAGTTTTATCTTTTACCTTTTTTTTATAATTTTTTTTTTAAGGATTCATGAGTGTGATGTGCACAAAAATTCAATTTCCAAATTTGATGTGAAAGGTTAACACCCACATTTAAAAGGAAAACACATCAGCATACAAAGTTCAGTGGATTATTCAATGTAAAATTTAGAATAGGCGTTAATCATTGTACCTGCTACATAAGAGATGCTCATTGTGAAGCAGTGAACCCGAAATGACACTATAAACCTATTTATTATTTATTTTCTTTTACTTGTACCAACAATAACCCCGACCTGAGAAAGAAAGACTTTGTAAACCGACGGTATTGTTCCCACAGCGAAGATTGAACAAGTTCTGTCCCTGAATCATGAGTTCTGTATGAAAACACAAATTTACGACTCCCACTCAGGCGTCAGCGTTCCCTAGCAAAAGAATAAAATGTTCTGCTTATGTTAAGGTGACAGTGTAGTTCAGGCTTCAGGGTGAGCTGAAAATGGTAATTATTTTCAACAGTCTCCTCCTACTACTGGCTAAAGGAATTTTTTATATATATATATACATACACTCACCCACTGAACAACACACATTTAGCAGCTTGTCTGAGCTGGTATTGGATGAGTGCTACTGGCTGTCCTGTAGCATGCAGCAAGTTGACAGTCCCGTGGTCTGTAATGGACTGTTGCTGCTACTGCCCCCCTCTCCCCTCCCTTTTAACTGTGCATGTCTGTGAGAGACAGAGAGTGAGAGACAGAGCGTGTGAGAAAGCGAATACCCCGGGCTATGTCCTCTCTCATAATGCCGGTGCGTGAGCTAAATGGACTGGATTTACTGTCACACTGTCAGGATGCTAGATGCATGAGCTCCCTCTATCTTCCTGTTTGCTGTTTCCTAGCTTGTAGTCTGTCAGGTTTATCTTTTCCTTTTTAAATACAAAAAAAATCTGCTAGAGCTGTCTTTCCTCTCCGTCCCGCTGAGTTTCTCTTTGAGATCCCGCTTACCACTCCCTGCTCTCCATCTCTGAAGCTCTCTATTTTTGCTCATTCATCCCTCCTTCTGCCCTTTTATCCTGCTCACGATTCCCTGTTCCCTCCGTCCTTTTCTCTCTGTCAGACGCAGTGATGATGAGGGTGTCATCTCTTGCATTCTTCTGCGATCTGACAAACCTTGCGCACAAACGCTCTGCAGGGTGAAACAGCTGTGACGGCGTCGTAAGCCGAGAGGTTTTAGAAATAGAAATGTGATCATTGCTTCTACCTAAGATGGCAGCCACTTGGCGTTTTGTAAGGGGATTCAGAAGGGGAATAACCCTCAGAGGCATCGCCTTATTTTAATGTTTTTTGTTGATTTTTTTTTTTTTTTTGGAAGGGAAGTAGTATCTCTGGGAAATGTTGTTTTTTCTTCTAGTGTTACCTCAAATGTGTTTTTATTTCTCTGCTTTCTCAGCTCCCCCCTACTCTAGTTAGTCATGTTTCAGGATGTATCGTCCTATCTCTGGTCAGTATAATTGTACTTTAGGGAACACTGAAGCACGACAATCCATTAGCACCTAATGGAGTCCTGAGTTATTGTATATTCAAGTTCTATTTTTTGCATTTTCTCTGCTTTTTCTGTCCTTTTTTGTGTCATCATCATACAATAATCAATAGACTGCTGAGGGTGTGATTCCTCTACTAGTATAGCTTGTTTTTAAAAAGACTTACAGAAGTATGCATTCATCACGTTCCCGGTAACGTGTCGAGAACAGACAACTACAGACTTGTCTGATTATATACAGTATGTCATTAGTTAAAGCTAATCAGATTAGCCAGGCACAACAAAAGATTTGTTGTGGGTTTATGTGTTGTGTAAGGTATTTTGCTGGAACATAGGTAATATAGAAAAAACAAAATGCCATGCGGTGTTAGGAGGAGCCTTAGTTTTTGCAAGAATAAGATGAGAGAAGGAGCCTCTGTAAAGCTGAACAAAGGGGGAGTGGTGCTTTCAGATAAATGTTGATGTTACATTTATTACATAATATTAGATTTGCTGGAATATAAAATTAACAGGTGTTATCTGAAAATTATTTTTTACATGCCACAGGAATGCTAAAATATTCCACTATAAGCCACTGAGCTGCCACAGCACATAAATATAAAATTATCATTCCAATATCAGGAAATCTGATGTCACATCAATTTTTATTTGACCCTTGTTTTGTCATCTTGATTTATGGAGACGTATGCATTTTGTCGATCTTATTATGTAATTCCTTATTGCGGTGCACTTTGAGCTGCAGCCAAACTGTTGGACAAGGAAAAGTCAGGGCGTCAAGGAAGGTTGTTATTCCTCCAAACATACATGTTCTACCAACTATTGGTTTTATAGCTGAATTCCTAACTAGCTTGTTCATGGTAATTTAGAAACTTTCATAATTAAAAGGTCACATATTTGAACTCTGTAACAGTCAACACGTCCTGCCTCTTCCTCTCTCCCCAGGGCTAATTTAAGCTTACAATTCAGCTTTCTTGGATGTTTATTTTCTATTTGCACATGCACAAAAGAAACAGACTCAATATTCACAACCCTGGAGTGTGTTTTGCTTTAGTGCTCATTTCTCTAATGGTGCATCGGTATTCATCCAAGAACTACCTTGGCTTCTTGGATCTGTTGAGGACTCGGTGAAGTGGGTGTAGGCGTACACCTTCTCTATTTTGCTTTCTGACGTATAACGATCCTTCCTAAAATAAAGCTGGGCCCGATGCTGAATGCTCAAGTATATTGTGTCCTGCTTTCACAGGAAGCATGAGTTTCCATTCCTGAGCATGTGTGCGTGCGTTTTTCTCTCTCTGCATTTGCTGTGATTGACCAGTGCTATTCTGAGGGCAATTAATTAGTTAAATTGTAAACCGTGGTTCGGGACGTGAGAACATGTAGGAGGCTGCCACCCACCCACCCACCAGGGGTCATGATGGCCTTCTGCTGTCTCTCACTTGTTTCCTTACATTCTCTCTTCTCCTCTCTCTCCTTTCCACCCCCTTCTCTCCATTCTGTCATTTCTCTCCTTTCTTTGTTTGTGTGTAACCCCATACACACCCACACCCACCCACTCAAGCCACAACAGAATAATCAGATTAGTTTAAAGGGCCAGCAGTGTGGGTCTCTTTTTTTCAGTTTCCATTATTGAATAAATCATAAACCATTGCAGTGCCCGTTAAAACCAGGTCTATCTCGAAATGGCTGATGCTTGACCTCAGTTATTGCTGCTTCAGTGCATAGAAAAATGAATACTGTTGTACACCAGCGGTATGAAATAATATTCACACAGATGTTATTGATAAAAGGTGTTCTAATAATGACTAAATGTTTATTTCTCGTCTCAAATAAAATGAGGGCTCCATTTAAAAACACAAGTGGTTATCATATTGATCATATAGGGCACTACATGGTTTATTACTGTGCCTTCACTGTGTCACATTGTTTCCCCACTGGCCGACTTGGCCAGTAGATCAGAGTTTTACTGGCAGCCAAAAAGTGGAAATAAATATGTTCTCCATCATTACCTTACAAGCATGAAGTTCCCCTTTGATTTCTCTCTTTAGAAAAGAAATAATGCAGTGCCCGTGGGAAGTATGCATTCCTATATAAAAGTGGAATCTTAAGTAGTTTTTTTTCCAAATGAGGGTGTGCTGGATTGATGGATAGTCTGTAGCACACCAATGCACCACATATTGATATTGACTCCCCAGATGATGCTTTCCTACACAAATACAGAAGTGAATTGCTGACACTTGAAAGCAGATGAGAACAGCTTGGTGAAACCTGAGAAATACTACTTACTGATGAGATTACTGTCACATGGAGGACATCCATTGTAGGCATTCACACAGTGAGCCAAGCTATGATTTGTGTTGAAAGTGCTGGTCTTTCCTGTATACTTTTGGTGCAGGAAGAAATAAGAAAGCAGAGCTTAGAATTTTTTTTTTAATTGTGAATGCCCAGATGCTCCTTGCCTTATAGATGGAGAGATTAAATAGTTTATCTATCAAGCCTAATGTCCACATTATGCCCTTTTTTTTTTTTAAAAAAAGGCTTTTGCAACATCTTTTTAATGGTATAACTTTAAATCCAAAAGGAGAGGAATTGCAATACTCGCTTCAGCACCCACTCCTTTATTATATATGCAGATTATCTGCAGTCCCTTGTGCAGTAGATGTCATAGCAGAGACCACATTAGACAGAAATGCAACGATGTAAATTATGCAAATGTTTTAACTGTATGGTTAAAGATGTGCAATGAGCATTGTGCGCCTATATACAAGCATGTCTTTGCGTTGCTTAGTCTGCACACGCTGCAAGCCACTTTAAATTTTACGAAAGCACTCTAAGAACTATAGTGTTCTGGAGTGATAACCCTGTGATAGTTCTATGATTGTTGTATCTGACATAAAAGCGGAGAAGATATAAATGTATATCAGATATTGTGTCCCGCGCGTTACAGAGCTGAGCTCAGCTGACCTGCTGGTTGTAAACCGGCAGAGGGTAGTGCCAGTAGAAGTCACCTCATGTACAGTAATTATGAGCTGGCTTAATGTGCTGAGCTTTTATCACCTCTTCTCTCTGCCTTCATGTAGCTCCCTCCTACTATTAATCATACTCCCTTTCACTCCTTCCCCTATGGGTCGTGTTTTTACTTTTTTTACATTTACTTTTTTTTTCTTATTGGCTTGTGGATAACTCTCTCTCTCTCTCTCTAAAAAAAAAAAAAAAAAAAAAAAAGAACTCTAGTGTAGCTATTGAGCCCATGAGCCAAATTCATAATTTGTTTGTTGGGCTTCATTTCGACATTGCACCGTGTAATAGGCAGGCCCTGCTTTAATCAACGTTATTGGTTTTACCGTCGTTTAGCACCATAACATTTGACAGAAGCCTGTGTGTGTGAGGCTGTGTTGTTTAAGGTCGTGTATTGAAGGTCACTGCAGGCGCCAGGCTGTTGCTGCTCTACAGTGACTTGCTGATCAATACACCGTCCTCGCTGCTGTCCTATTTCACCCTGGCCAGGCTAGCAAACACACGCACACACGTTCACAGTGCAGCAGTAGCTGACAGCTAATGGATCCACAGACAGATTGCAATAATGCTTTTTAATTTTTTTATTTTGACAATAACATCTGGTGCTCGATAAAGTTCTTTGTATTGGGAAACCACCCAGAATAATAAGTTCAGCCCCATTAAACATAGCGGACAGACACCAGACATTTCCCCATGGTGATATATTTAAAAAAGCTGGCAATTAGTTCACCCACACAGGCCGTTTTCACTCTGAATGACTGGCAGCTCTCTCGTTTTCCAGCTAGTTTTGTTGCACCTGTTTGGGCGGGACAATGTTCAATCATTATCAGCTCATGGATTTTGGTGATATATCATTTAATTACCTGCATAGCTCAATTTACATTTAATAGGGAAAGCACGGGTATTACTCAAACCTACAATGGCACTGTACTCAGCATTATGTTATTGAAACAGTAACACTTGATAGTATTTCTGTTGATGAAATAAGTGATTTTGAGTCTCTTTGTAACCTATAATAGGTGAATGACATGGCAAAAAACAATTGAAACCTTGTTTATCAAAGGTTTTTATTTCAGTCTCAAAGCAGTGGTTACTTTTAAATGGGAGGTTCGAGTGTTGTGTTACAGTTGGACTAGATATGTAATTTTGCATTAGTTTCTCTCACTGTGTTTAAATGTTGTTGTCCATCATGTTTTAGACACAGTTATGTTGAGTCACCATACCATACCATAGCTGTAGCTGAGCATGTGAAAATGCAACAGGTGGTCCATGTGGGCAGAGAGAGTCGGTTCAGAGTGAATATTCACAGACTATCTCTTAACAAAGCAGCATTTACTGTATCTTTGCTCCCAGAGTGCACAGCGTTGATCTGTTATTTTCCTACAGAGCTCCCTGTAGATGAACTCAGCTTGGTTTCAAGTGCTTAAAGGAGACTGCAGAGCCTTGACCAGATATCTATGATGTAATGAAATCTATGTTATGATTACTGTCTCGAAACAAGCAGATGCTATCCTCCCCGGTGACACAATATTGGATTATGAAACCTTGTTTATCTAGATTATTTATTGCATGTCCTCTCTCACCATATAAATATTTGAGCATGCACACAAACACACACAGTAACGTGACTATCCTAAAACATAAGACAGACCAAAGCGAACAAGAGGTGAGCAGCGATGGTGCAAGAGAAAAATATGTCTTTATGTTGCAGGGAGGAATGTGAAGTTTGAAATTGGTTATGAAATCAACATAATGTTGTGCCGAAAAAGTGAAACAGGTGAGTTGAATCTAGGTCGGCAAGAGTGGAAGGAGGACACACTGAGGAAAAGACAGGAAAAATCAGCACCTGCTCATTGTTCATCACCAGTGCAACCTGAGTTACACTATAATCCATCTATAAAGTAGGAGCGTCTGTCAGTCTGTGGCTCACATATCTCTGTTTGTCTGTCCACCCTCAGCTTTCAGATATAGCTTGCACATGGCACGATGTTGTCCTTTTTTGTAAAATCGTTTGGATGTTTAGTCAAAACATCTTTATTATAAATATTATCATTAAAACCTACAATCCTGTTTATGCCACAAAATAAATGATCAAAAAAAAAAACCTTAAAAACCTGTACGCTTGTGGCTGGTGTGAGCGGTGTGGAAAATGCAAAAATGGTCTACATCTACTTTCTATAGGAATACATGCATATGTTCTACAGGCAATGCACTAGTAGTTATGAAACCAGTTGCTATGGAAAGAATGGTCTTTGACTAAATCACTAATATTTAAGTCTGATATATGATCATTTGATGCTATGAATCACCTAGAAACACCCATTCAGAAAACTCAAATTACGTTTTTATTAGATGGGGTAAAGACAACTATATAAACCTCTTACTTCTTCGCACATCAGTCAGTGTCTTTAAATGGCGTATCGACATCTGCAGATTGGCGAGAGGCCACAGAGCTCAACCCTGCTTTCTACACAAGTCAAGCAGTGTTGTGGTGAATACTGTGAATAATGGGAACAATGAGAGGCCAATGTGAAGCGGCCGGTTCTCCATCTCTCGCTCTGCCTCTCTTTCTCAGAACCCCCCGTGCCCCCACCTTCCTTTATAATGAAAGGAGCCATTGTCTCTGCCCTGGATTGAAAAACTCACACAGTACTTTTCCCTTTGAGGTCTTAAACAACTTTGCCCGCTAGGATGAAAAGTGACTAGCTGTACATGCGTGCGTACAGTGTTTGTGGGCACATGCACATCAGCATACTTGGCACAAATGTTTTTCCATGCACTAAACAAAACAGACAACAGATATAACACCTTATCCCATTAATGTACACAACCACCTAAAATAAACCTATACTGCTAGGACCATACTCCTACTGAACTATGATCCCAGATTCCAGGCCTTCTTATTTTGCTGGCCATCCCGCAAAGCCCCACCTCCCTCCTCCTTTTACTCGGAACCTAACACACTCAGACCAACAGCCATCACTGACCATCACACTCATTGTGTGGATGCCTGTCAGTGTAGACTCCTGTGTTGCTAGTGACAGGTCTTCCCTGTAGAACCTGTCCTTGTTTCTGTAAACATAGAGCCCTCACCTAAATTTGAAAGGAGATTTGAGGTCATCGGGTGGCAGAAGCTAGGCCGGAGGAGGAGAACCCGCAGCCGTGGCTCACTTTCAAGAAGGCGCCGAGGCGGCCGCTCCACCCCGGACATGCGCGAGTGTCCCAGGGACTGGGAGGCTGCAGAGACGGGCGTGCAGGGTGGAGGACTTCAGCTTCGACAGCTTTGAGCTGCTTTACCACGGAGCTGTCGATAAGATCAAAAACCACAAAATTAACCTCAACCTAAGTAAGTTTATCAACCTCAGGATTCAATTCAACTGTAATTATTTTTTGAAGAAGAATAATATAACTTAAACTTCAGTAAATAAATTGGCCTTGCTGTTTGGAAACTTAGCCACCATATAAATTAGTTATTAGTGTAGTTAAATTCAGTTTTTATTTGAATATCCACAAGAACGTAATACAGAAGTATTCAATGACTTTATCTTCATTGTAAAATTACTCAATTTAAAACTTCAGCAAGTTGCATAACCCAACATGTTTATGTTCTGTAAGCCTCTTAACTAGCTAACCCCTATTCTACTCAGCTGAAACTTCATGTTACGACATGGCTAGATGTCTCTTTAAGTGATGGTTTCCATAAAATTTGTAATGAAAACCCTGACTCCATTTTATATTAGCATCATAATTTCATAAATAGCTAATTTCACTTCTTCTGTTGCATTTGAGTCACGGTGTCCGTTCTGAAAAACGATTGCCATCGATCATATGACCCTCGGTCACATGGTGATGTTTGCCCATGACGGCTCAGCTGCAGCCAGCCTCCACAACAAGAAGTCTCAGCAATTCTGCACAGCTGTTGCGCTTTAGTTTTCCAAACAGCTCGCCAAGTTCAACTTGTAGAAAGTGATCTACTTCTACTTTTTAAAATTTAAATACAGCATCAGTATCATTTTTATTTATTCAATTCGAACCAGATTTATTTAAAAAAAAAAACATGTTAAAATTGTATTCAAGAACTCACCTCAGCCATTCTTGTGTCCTTCATCTGGTCCAGCATATACTGTTTTACCACTTATATCTTCTGCTGCTGTTAGAACTTTGAATAGCAGATAGTATATTGTCTGAACTGTTAAATCAAATAGCTGTTTTTTTGTAGCTTTATTTCCAGAGATTAGAGTGTCATGGACAGCCTGCATGGGAGAAAAAGGTCAGTGCTATTAAAAGGGACATCTCCTGGCCTGGCATTTAACTAATCCCCTCTCTGTGTTACAGATAAAAGGTCTAGTTACTAGACCTCAGAATGGCCAAAGAGACCCTTTTGATATCGTAACCCAGGATAAAAATTTATATATAGATATATACATACTGGATGTACACAACCATGTTTTCCCAGAACAGGTGTGTATATTAAAATGATTGTTAAAGTAAAGGGCCTGTAGTAGTTAATCTTTAACATTCATTGTGCTGTAACACACACTTGTGGCCCTACATCTAATATATCACAGACTCTGAGAATGAGCAGCCTCTTGCTATGCTGTTCGGAAGGAAACCGCCAGTGTGGAAGGAAAGAAAATCAAATGTGGGAGAAGGTGGAGTAAGCATTGAGGAGTCAGAGGATCATATACACACAAGGATGATTGCACTATATGGGAAAGGAAGGGAGTGAGATTAAGTGCAAAGGTGAACAGATTCATGGTCTAGATTTGGGAAAACAATAGAAAGGTGACGGCACATAAGTAATGTACAGTTCAGGCATTAGGGGTCGACTAGTGAAATTCATTCACATATTCCATTAATGCAATCACAGACTTGGCACCATATTGTGTAGTTTTGAGTGTAGTAGCTAGTGGCTAGACAGATAATTGACATTACATAGGTTACTTATTGAAACGTGCACCAACATCACATGAATTCAAGGTTTTCCTCTTAGAAGCTCTTGGCCCTTTTTTCTTTTTTTTAATAAACACAAAACCGGTCCATTTGTTTTAGAAAAAGCAAGCTCTGAGGATAATTTGGCTGCAAGTAAAAACCTCCTGAATTACGGTGCAAATTGAAATGATTCATCTGAGAAGCAGTGAACTCTATGCTCTTTCATGATGTCATGAAACGCACTGTTTTAATTGAGAGACGCTGTCCAAAAAAATCTATTATTGCTGTTCTCACATATTCCCATCACCTTTTCAAATGTTGAAAGTCAAATGTAGCTTATATAAGCTAGTCTAGTTTTTCCTACACCACCTGGGGTACATCGCTGTTGTTGCCACTATTTTTTTAATAGATTAAAGTTGGCCGTGGACCTCCTGGCACCGGGATCTCCTAGCCAGTGCTAAGCTGCTTGGCCAATAGAAACCTTTGGCTGGCCTCTAACTTTCTCTGTGTATTGTTTACATACATTGATACCGTACAGCTGATAGGGAGCCCGGCACACTGAGCAGCTGGAGGGATGAAAGTGTGTTAGAAGGATCTTATTACATAGATGAAATGGGGACAGGAAAGAATCCTACTGTATGTTGATGCTAATCCAGTCCTCCAATGCACTAGTTCTTCAGAAGCAAGACCAAATCATATGTTGGGAAACAGAAACGCAAACGAACATATTAAGCAGCAACATTTTTTCAGACCCTGGGGTGAAGTATGTGTCGTCTCTCAGTGGAAACCCACAGAGGTGCAGCTGATGCCGCGGCTGCAGGAGGTGCTGGCATGAATGTTTTATTAGCCTTAATGGGAAGAGATAAAGGACACGAGTGAGATATGAGATTAGGTGATGAGAGGGAGAGAGAAAGAGGAACCGGCAGCTAAATTCTGGTAATCTGAGTTCCGGCTGTCTATGTAATGAAGTGTTGTGCATGTGTCAGACGGTGCACTGGTCCAGCTAATGTTTTTTTTGGTGTTTAAGTTGGAAACATATTGACATTGTTGCTCAGTGGTGCAGGAAGCTCCTCAATTATCAGTCCTGTTAGGTGTCATGGTTTGTAACAGAGTTTTCCTATGCTGGCATTTCCATTTGAAGTGTTGCCACATCTTAATGATGCAGCTATTTTCTGTATTAGAATGGGATTTGTGTGTGTGTTCAAGAAGGATTTAATCCCTGCGTGCTCCTTGTTTTTTGTGCCTCTTTCTGCGGACTCATAAACGGTCGCAGCAGGTAATCGTTTATTTGTGCCCCTGCACTTGTATTGCCTCTCCTCCAATATTCATGTGTCCCTTTAGTCGGGGGACAATAGACGGAGAGGAAACAGCGCTGATGTTGTGCTCCAGGCTTAGAAAAGGCTTGATACCTGAAACCACTTGATGATAGAAGCTGACTGACAATGAGGAAGAGTAGGGGAGAGGTGAAGGTGAATGGAGATGGACTGAGGTAGCAAAAAAATAAATCTATTCTGTGACTTCAAATTTGACTAGAAAATAAATTTAATGTTTGTATTGTTTACTGTCGTTTTTTGCTAACTATTACTAAAACACAATAGGATTTTAAAGCTACATTATGGATGAGCAGATGACTGTGAATGTAGGTCTGTTTGCATCTTTTTTTTATGGAGATGTGTGATACTGATGTCTGGCTCTTGTGTTTTTCCAGAGGAGGAGCTGAGGAAGCTGAGGGAAGAGACCAATGTGGACTCTCTGCGGCAGGAGCTGGAGCGAGAGCGAAGCAAGCGGCTAGACCTGGAGCAGAAGATGAACGAGGTGCTCAAGTCCAGGTAAGACGGGAAGATGGAAAGACGGGAGATGAAGGCCAACTGTGAACGGAAAGACCGGACATGGTGCCGCAGCACTTTTCAGCTCAGCAGGGTTTACTATGGGTTAAGTCAGAAACAGGTGGTGTGTGTGTCCCAGTGCTACCTAAGGTGTGTTATAAATAGAGGCCGCACTAGCTTAGTAGGCAGGGAATTCCACAAGGAGGTGTGTTTGTGTGTATGTGCCTCGATGGGGATGGAAAGAGAGAAATAACAGCAACGAGTCACGCGCCAGTGTGTGTGTAGCCAAGTGCACACATGGTGACAGGAAAAGCTCGCGTCTCTTGGCACCCTCAGAGCCGCCCTTAAACCGTGCGTGCGTGCTTGTGTGTGTGTGATTAGATGATGTTTCTATGCCTGCCAATGAGAAATTCCAACGGTGCTCTCAAAATGTTTAAATATGGCCTCATGAGTGTCGGACAAAAGGCAGGGTCTAATAGTAACTAACGTACCGTGACCTGTGAGTTTTCTGCTGGTAATCCCTCACCCACAGCGTTCAGGCAACCCGAGGCATCGATGAGAGCAGCAGATTATAAACACTGCTCATCCTCTGCGGCTGTTATCCAGGTGCCAATGAACGAGGCAGTAGAGCACGGTGGCCAGAATTAGAACACTATGTACAGTAGCGGTACACTGCGACATCACAAAAGCATGAGTAACGAGTCAAAGGGCCACCATGACCCTCCTGAACAGCTTCAGTGCTCCAGTCTGCAACCATGTGTACAACAGCAGTCATGTTGACATGAAATAGAAGGTAAACACATGATTTTTTTTTATAAAAGTTACTCTCTAAAGGCTCTGCTACACTAAAGAGAATGGAACCTTAACCAGTGAAGCCTCAGGCCTATTTTTCAGTTTTCCTGCTATAAATTATAATAAATATGGAGTATCTCCACAATTACAAAGGTCATGTACTTTAAACCTGGTATCGCAAGAAATCTGCATGTGAGTTGACTACAGATGTGTCAGAATAAATTTATGTTGCTGTTACAGAGCAAATATAGCTCGAACATTGGGGGGAAAAAAAACTAATATTGTTTTATAACAGATAAATAGGCCACACTGATCCGTATCAGGAAAGAAAAACTTTAAATAAGCTAAACCCTAACCACTGCTAGTTTTCTTTTCTTCTATGATTGTAAACTGAATCTCACTCATTAATCAATCCGAGAGTTGCTTTGTATTCATGGAGAGAAGTGCCCCTGCAGTCTTAAAAGAAATAAAACCATTAAACCAATAAAGACGAGAGAGGATGACATGCCTGCCAAAGGAATGTGAAGCATCTTCTGATTGATTTTGTTTTTGTATTCTGCATTTATAACTATTTATTTCTGCCATTGTCATTGATGGATTGTTAACATCAGCAAAAGCAAGCTTGAGACAGAAATGTCTTCCTGGTCCTCTCTCCCTGTCTCTGTGTGTCTCTTAGTTTAGACAGTTGTTGATTTATCCAATGCAGCAGCTCTCCACCTATTAACATGTGAATTTCCTACTGTAGCACCTGCAGCTCCGGCAACTGGGAAGTAAGATTGACACTTAAAAACATCTCCTTCCCTCTCTCTCCCTCAGGCTGGAAGACTCTCCGCCACAACCGCCCCGAAAACAGCAGTCACCCTCTAACAATGGAACAGGTACGACCCCGGAGGGAGAGAGAGAGCCAGCGAGAGAGTCAGGAAGGGGGGGTGAGTGGAGTTCAGGGGGCTGACAGGAAATGAGCGGGGAAGGAAGACTTTGACGTGTTCCGAGTGTGGGAGTAAATCAAGAGGACTGTTGGTGCATGTGTCTGTGTGTGCGCGATGTAGGATGTGTGTGTATGCTGAAGGCTTGAAAGGAACTGTGTGTCGGAAGTGCAGCAGGTTATTCTAGGACCTATAGGTTGTGTGTGTGTGTGTGTGTGTGTGTGTGTGTGTGTGTGTGTTTGTTTTTTCATGGCAGCCAACTAGGGCTGGGCGATATGGCTTAAAAAAAAATCCCCGATTTTTTCACAAAATATCCGATTAACGATTTAAATCGATTTTCTCAACAGCCCCCATGCCATCTTGTCATATGGGATGCAGTTTGAAAATGTTTGTGGTACGGTGGACTGTATTTTGGTGGCTGTGCGTGAGGTGCTTGGGGTGCTGCTGTCTTTTTCATTTCGCTGCGCGCAACATTTCTCCCATTCGACGGGATGCTTTTGTTTAAGGTGCTGCAGTAAATTTGTCGTACTGCTGCCTTTACTAGCAACAGACTTCATACATACTTTGCAGCGGGGTGTTTTCTGGTCTAAGTCTGACCTCGCGAACGCAAACCAATTCCAAATAACGGATGACACGGTGCCTTTCTTCGGAACAAGTTCTTCCCTGCTTGTCGCCATGTTGTAACTCACTCACTACTATCTCTACTTGGTAAATGCGCGCTCTGTGCGAGGGGAGGGAGGGGCGAGCTCATTATACGGGAGGCCAGAGAGAAGCGTTAGCTGATGTTAAAGAGAGAACCGATTTTCATTCAAACAAGTCGACGTGAACTATACACTCGAGTTAATCGATAAAATCGGTTTATCGCCCAGCCCTACAGCCAACACTCAAGCCAAGCTCAGCCTGCAGGAATTTTAAAATCATAGCAAATTATGGTTTCTGGATGAGAAAATGGTTTACGCAGAACAGACGACCTGTCCTGTTCCACAGTGAGAACCAGACTACTGTTGACTGTCTGTCAACAGTAAAAGTGTTAATTTCATCAGTTGAGACTAGATGACATATATTCATCAGCAATGTTTTCATGAAGAAAATGAAACAGATGAGACAAAATCAACGCCTTTAAACACTGACTGTGCCAAAAATACACATTTTTTTGTTGACGAAAAAAGATGAGATCTACGTTAAATAAAATCTACACCTAAAATGTCCTTTTTTCTTCACTTTTTTGAAAATTACACTGAACATTAGAATTCTCGCTAATGTTTTTTTCATTGGCAATGGCACTCATTGGCAATTGTGGCTCCACATTTTAACTCAGTGTTTGATATCATTTTGGCAGCCCTGATGGGTCTGGGAGCAGTACTGGAGGTTTACCAGTGGATCTGTGAACCTCTCACAGCTCCATATAATCTGGGCTGAACATCGGCACCGACCAAGGTCCCAGACAAAGTCTCTGACCGTTGATAAATTGGCCCAACTCCTGTAGTCTGAGCCTGGTTTTGGGTGATTACAGGGTGATTTCAAATTTGTAAATTGTCTCAACCTTGCACCAAAACCTATTGTACCAATTTCAATGCTGTGCATGTTTGTTTGTTTAAACATACGTCGACGAGGGGAGTTTGTTACTGCAGATAAGTCGGATGATAATTATGTTGGATTGTATTTGTTTTGGTGCTGAATGACAGTTTTTGTCAAACTTTAACCTCCAATGTCTGTGTGTGTGTCTGTAAGGTGGAGGGGGGGGGTGAGTGACAGACAGACTTTTTTTGGAAAATGGGTTATGATTGTAGATCATTTAATCTAGGGCAGACGTGCCTCTGTGTCATGTAAACTATGAATGAAAGTGGTGGTTTATTCAGTGTAATTTGACTGAGCTGTTGCATATCCACAGTCAATCACATCCAGCCGTGGTTCTGCAGCTGCATTAGTGTCCATTAGTCTAGGACATTTAGGTCGTGTTCTTCGTACAAGGACATTTCAGCATCAGTAAATGACTGTTTGATTAGCCCTTTGAGAGTCGATTGATAAAGGGGCATGATTTCTCTCTCAGTTTTAAGCCTGACCGTAAGTATCCAATACAAATGTTCATAGATCCCATTGATAACCACATAGCCATTATCTTGATAGAAAAAGAGATCTCTTTATAGGAATTTAGCTAAACCCACCTACCTATTCCTTCTGTTGTGTTTAGCAGAGAAGCAGCAGACAGAGGTGTGGAGTTCCCGGCTGCAGAAGTGGCTGTACGAGCGCTTCGGGGTTTACATCGAAGACTTCCGCTTCCAGCCGGAGGAGAGCACCGTGGAGGCGGAAGAACCGCTAAGTGCTAAAAGGTAGGTGCCAGAGCGGAGCATTTAGCAGGTTTACTGCGCAGTATGGAATTTTAGTAATTTCACGTATGTTAAAAAAAAAAAAAAGTCTTGAAAAACCTGCATCTAGAAAGTCTGAGGTTTTAGAATGGATACTGTGTAGAAACCCTGATGGAAGTGTGTGTCCTCTGCTGTAGTGTGCGGTTGTTCAAGAAGATGTAGATGTAGACAGCAGGTGGGGGGAAAAAGCGAAGCCAAACACATCATGAATAGTGCCACAGAAGTCAGGAATTTGTAGCTTGTATGTGATCTATCATATTGTCGGTCATGACTGTGCACTATAGATAATAAACATAGTGTACTTTATATACATCCGTGTGCTGTAGCTCCCTTGAACTGTGCACTTGTACTCCGGCGGTTGCCAGAGGAGACAGGGAGGAATAAAAGATGACTGTGGGCTCTTATTTGTTTCCTTTCCTCCCCTGTAAAGGCGAGCGTGAGTCATAACGGGCTGACGAAGGCCAAAGTGTTGCCACCGTGTCGCCAATCCTCCGGCACATAAAACATCTTCTTTGTGCGTTTACACGTCAACATATGCATGTGGTGTGACCTTCGCTGTTTGTGTTCACTTTCCATCCAGGTTGACAGAAAATATGAGGCGACTCAGTGAGTACTCAAAACACACACACAAACAAACGAGAAGCCGTGGTGGAAGTTGCCGGTGCCTAATTAGATTTTGAGTAGCTGTTTGTTGCTCAGCACTCCTGTAAAATTCTCTTGCCCTTTTAATATCCACAGTGAGTCACACTCACCTTTCACTGTACACGAGTTTCCTTTCAACATAAAAGGCATTTAATTTATTGTGGACGGATTAAAAGCGCAAAAACAAATTCTCATTTAAGTGAATAACATTTTCATACATTTTAAGTCTCACAAGTCACGGTCTCTGAATGTATCCCTTTACTCTTCTTGTTTCAGAGCGAGGAGCCAGACCTGTCACCAACTTCTTAAGGAACCTCTCCGCCTTATCTAATTGGCACTCTGTCTACACCTCAGCTATTGCCTTCATTGTGAGTGTTCATGTTTCTTTCTCTAAATTTCTAACACTTTTTACCCATATATTCAACTATTTCTTACTTAGTTGTCTACAGGCTTAACACTCATAATCACTCCCAAACCTCTAATACACACCAGTGAACTGAAAAGAACGGAAAAGTAGTTTCTGCTTGGACAGAGTGCTGGGGCTCTGCCTAAAACCACAGAGGATTATGCTAAATCATCGTCAACCCCATTGATTGTGGCCACAAATGCCAAAGCAATCCGAGCTCCTAGCAATGATCTCCTGTACGGTATTGACAGGAGACTCTTTATAACTTCTTCACTTGTCAGTAAAATCAACAAAGTTAAATGCTTTATAATGAGCCTCCCAAATCATATTTGAAGTAAATCTTTATGAGGTTTATGGCAGGTTGTTTCCAATCCGTTGGCCCTCTGTCTTCTAGAATATACAATTCTGAATTTTTAAATGTTTAGAGGTTTTCCTGAAACTTTCACAACCAAATTATTTTGAAATTTAACTTTTTCAATATACTGTAAATTACCAAACAATAGCTAATAGGACCAGGCAGCAGTTTGGAACAGGAGATTAAAGTCTTCCTGTAAAGGTCTTGCTCAGTGAAACTGGAAAAACATAGTAATTTACAACAATTTAATACATGGTAATTCTTTAACCTGTATGACTACAGTACAACTACCATATACGGTATAACCACATAACACAAGATTGAATTTCATGTGGTACTCCTTATTTTTTTGCTGCACTGGAGCCATGACGATCAACAATGTGACACAGTGATGTGGTCAGGACCGAGACGTGCAAAAAAGGCAAAGAGAACAATTTTTAATAAATTGGATTCTGCATTTATTTGGAACTGGTGGTCATTTATCAAAATATAAACCTGCATCCAGCATTTAAGGGGGACCTGGTGGTTCATTTAAACTTTGCTTTTATTTGGTAATTTACAGTATATGTTTGAGTAACAACTTAAGAATAGAAAACTTCACTTAAAAGTAATTTGTGACTGAACTGTGATCATCAGTGTAAAGTATACAATAAATTTAATGTTAAACTGCTGTGTTTTGTGTTGCAGATCTACATGAATGCTGCTTGGCATGGCTGGGCCATTCCCATGTTAATCTTCCTGGCTATCCTACGCTTGTCCTTAAATAACCTCATCGCCAGGTATAGTTGTGTATTAGAGACATTTAAAAGCTTATTTAAAGTGGAGGTATTTTGGGGATGGTTATGAAATGAGGGCATATTAGTATCTGTCTGGACCTGGAACTTCAAACTAGGACACCTGGTCACCATGACACTAGAGTTGTGTCAATGTTTCTCAAAAACACAGAATTTAGAGGTTGAATAATAGTTTTTTGTGCTAACAAAAATACTGTTTTTAAAATTTTCCAGAGGTTGGAGGATCCAGTGGAGCATTGTGCCTGAGGTCTCTGAGCCCATGGTGAGACGTCATCCCACTGCTTCCTGTTCTCTGGGTTTCAGTAGGAAACATGTTTGCAAGAGAAGCAAAAGAAGAAGGTCAGTGTAGTCCCACTAATGCATCGTCTCTTCACGTTCTGCAGGAGCCTTCAAAGGAAGACCTGACTGTATCTGAGAAGTTCCAGCTTGTACTTGACGTTGCACAAAAAGCACAGGTACATAGGAGCATGTAACTTCTGAAACCAGCATGTGCAGACACTGGAGGTGAAATTGTTCATATGGTTTTCCAACTCTCCTTGCAGAACCTCTTTGGCAAGATGGCGGATGTTTTAGAAAAGATAAAGAAGTAAGTTTAATTAGTTACACCAAATGTATAGTTTAGGTATTCAAGCTGAACTTAAACCTTTATAACATACTGACTTAGATATTGGTTCTCTCTGCGTGCGTGTGTGCGTGCGTGCGTGCGTGCGTGTGTGCGTGCGTGCGTGTGTGCGTGCGTGCGTGTGTGCGTGTGTCTCGCATTTCTCTCACAGCCTCTTTATGTGGGTGCAGCCGGAGAGCACCAGGAAACTTTACATCTGCATGTGGGTGGCTTTCATCACCTCCTGCGTCATGCCATACAAACTGATGGGCTTCATTTTTGGTGAGGAACCCCCCCCCCTCCACACACACACATCTTCTTTAAAAAAAATAATTATTAAAGCTTTAATTTATACCAGTCTTTTCATTCAAAGTTATACAGTATTAATAACGCAGAACACAAAACAAACAAAAGAGTAATAAGAGTTTAGGTCAATAGAACGTTTTTTTAGGGCTGATTAAAGGATGAGCTGGAGGCTCGATTTTACCCCCCCCCATGGTGCAAAGATTAGTACTGGGACCCGGAGGAGCTGGAGGTGCCGGCTGCTGGCAGATCTGAGGGTGCAGCTGGAGGTTTGTGGTGTGATCACTTCCTGTAGATAGGGAGGCTCATGTCTGTTGATGGATTTGTATCTGAGTAGCAGGACTTTGTAGTCAATCCTGATGAAGACAGGGAGCCGTTACAATGAAAACAACAAACTTTTTTTATGTTTTGTGCTTTCCTACTCTGAATGGAGCTTCTGGATGCTTTGCACATGGGTCTGTAGCTGACAGGAACCTCTTCTTGAAGAACTTTATCCTGTTGTAAATAACTGCACAGCCTTGAAGACATAGATTCAATCCAGCACACACAAACGCATGCATTCAGACACTTGTGTAACCGTTCTCCCTTTGCCTCTGAGGGGCAGCTGTAGGCTGTTTACATGCTTATCTCACAATATTACTGCTATAACATTGCTGTGAAAAAGTCTCTCTAAATAGCTGTGGGCTCTGAAGATGTTTAAAGGAAGTAGTTGTCTACACATTGGTGGTGTTTATACAGTCAGCAGAATGCTATTGTCAGTCCTCATGTGAGCACTCACTGAACCTCATACTACTGTAAATGAGTCATGGTTGATTTCTGCTGTAAGTAGAACAATGTTAGAAACCAGCTGTTGTCATTGACCCTAAAGGACAGATCAGATTCACCCACACCGGCACACATAGATTTGATTGGGATCAAAATGGTATCTTTTTTTTTTAATGTTTGGTTTGTGGTCGTCATGCACATAATATTGTTTATAATCTTTAGGTTATTCCTAAATCTTACTTGTTTTGTCTTTTTCACAAAAAAGAAGGATCTGATATTACATTTCACTGTGATCATGTGACAAATTCACACAGCCTTACAATAAGTTGTATGTCCACATGCAGAAATAACAACTCATAAATCAACATATTTAATTCATTTGGCAAGTGTGGAATTTGCAGCTACTGCAGCGAACTGTGAATACTGTCCTGATAAGTCACAACTGATTTGGTTATGGTAAAAAGAAACCGCATGATCCAACACTTTTCTACTGTGAGTCAAACTGTCTCTGGCTACCGCATTTGGGTGTGTACAGAATGTCCCTGTTACCAGAGGTGTTATTGTTGGCACAATGTGATTAAAGACCTAATTCCATTTGTACATTCAGTGCCCATTTCATCCGGTTATTTTGTAATATGTGCGGCATAACTCAAGGCTCGGTTTTGTGAATAAACACAAATGCCTGTTCCAAAGTTTCAAGGGTATTCGAGCACTCTTCAGTATGTGTGCTTTGAAAAGAATATTGAAAGCATATGTGGAGGTAATTGATGAAAAGAAGGATAGAGCATGAATGCCACTGAGATTTAAATTATTCACAGGAGATTTTCGTTTTCTCCTCTCCAGGCCTGTACGTCGGTATCAAGTTCTTCATCATAGACTTCCTCTTTAAGAGCTGTCCAAAGCTGCGGGACAAGTACGACACGCCCTTCATCGTGTGGAACAACCTCCCCACCGACCCCCAGCTCAAGGAGAGGACCAACGCCACCGTGTCACGGCGGGTGAGGAGCAGAAACACCCACAATGCAGCAGCTTCATCACCTTCTCCCGCTCACTTTCTGGTCACAAACATAGCATACTGTACTGACCATTTGAAAAGAAAACATGTCTATAATACACAACACATAGGTTTATTCCCTCTTGCTAACCTAATAAGAAGTTGTTTAACCAAGTCTATACCTAAAGAGGCTTTGGAGTTGCATCCCACAATCTGTGAGGCAGCTACTGCAGTTCAGTTTCAGGGTCAGTCCTTAATGTTGACAAGAATCCACCTGCTGTCAGTCAAAAGAGAAAGAAGGGGGTCAGTGATGTTTATAAAAACAAAAAAAACGTCATCCCCCCTGTCAGTCATACATACAAAAACCTGCTGGGTGGACACCAGACGTGTTTTATGTAGCTCTGAGTGTGTGAGCATGTGTGTCCCTGCTGTGGAGTCTGTGGAGTCACAGGTTTCCTCTGTCGTTTTCTCTCTCTCAGCCCTCTACCACAGAGAAGGTATGGACTCTGGTGTGTCTCCCTCTGGTCTTGATTTGATTCCTCTACTGTGCCTGGGTGTGCCGCCAGCTCACCTTAAAGCGTGTGTGTGCGTGCGTGTGTGTGTGTGTGTGTGCAATGTGTGACACACCATGGGACTGGCTGCTAGTGTTTCGTAGAGAATGGATCGAAATGTCACGGTAGCTCATGGTAGTTATTATAAAATTCCTTGTGAATTGTGATTTTTATTTATTTATTTATTTGTTTAATATTTCTCCATCCATGTGACATTTTTGATAACGGTTGACATTTTTGATCCATTGTCACAGAAGCTTTGTCAGGAAAAGTAGGAGTGTGTTTTATATGTAGTTAAAATGCACATAGAATAGCTCCTTTCTATTGTTGTTTAAAAGAAGCTCAGTAAATCCTCCCTGTTCCACAACTACATGTTATATTAACCCTCAACTGCAATGTTGTTATATTTTATTATTATTATTATTACACAAAAGCTGATGTAGATAATAAAAGGAAACCCTTTATATTTTGGCCCTTGCACAAAGAGCTAGCTGATATATAGTAAGTTCCTAACAAGTTTATATTTGTAGGACCTTATAATCAGTCTACAGAGTTGTTAAGGATCTTATAGGGACTTATTACATATTCACTGACATTATTACTAGGACTTCAATATGTTTCCAAATCAACTAAACAAATAATAATAAATAATAGATGCATCAATTACACTTTTTCAATAATTAACAAGAGTTTTTTGGCGTCTAATCTGGCTCTGTAATGAATGCTGAGTGAATGACGGCCTCACTCTCTGCTTTGCACGTTACACCCGAGCTGCTGCAAGAAAGTGCACACGCAGAGAAGCACACGAGGCAATGCTGAAAGTCCCAGAGCTGTTTATTTCAATAGTGGCCACGTTTCTCAACAACTGTGGAGAAGTTAGTCCTCTTGGACTTCCCGTGTCCAGACGCTTAACGTTGAACCTTTCTCCCTCTCCTTCCTCCCTCCCCTCGTCGTCATCTTTTCTTCCTGCCCTTTTTTTTTCGCCTCTGCTTTGTCACCCTGTCTGTTTTTCTCTCCCTCTTTCCTCTTTCCTCCTCTCCCTCCTTCCTCCTCCTCCTCCTCCTCTTCCTCTCTCTCCAGGTCCAGCCCACGGGGTCTCGGGGCAGCCTGGCCACCATGCCGTGTGGGGGGAGCAGAGAGGAGGAAACGAGTCGCTCCCACAGCACCAAGAAGGGAGCCTTTCATGAGATCTTCAACCTGGCTGAGTCCGAGCGTCCTATGGCAGGTGAGATGTCTGGCTGCATGCCCGATATTCTTTGTTTTTTGGTTTGGTTTTGGCTGATTTCCTAACCCAGGTTTTTTTTATCAACTATTTTACATGTGCATGCAGCCTCCCTGACCTTGCACTACTTTTAAGTTGAGACTTTTTGCTCTACTTTTGGTTAAGACATAGATGTTCTCTGAGTTCTTCAGTTGTAATAACTGCTGTTGCTGTTCTTGTTAATAAATAGGATGTGATTTGAAATCAATTATCGTATATCATTTGTGTTATATAGCAAGTGAAAGTGAAACAAAATTACATACTCCACACCTGTGGTTGTGAATGATGATCAAAGATGCAGTCATTAACCCATCTTAGAATGAGAGTTAATCTCTGAGGTGTGCCTGTCCTGTGTGTTTCCAGTGTGTGAGAACGGCTGGAGGTGTTGCCTGATTAACAGAGACCGTAAGATGCCCACAGACTACATCAGGAATGGAGTGCTTTACGTCACGGAGAAGTAAGTGGGACATCTTTTCTCAGGAGAGCATCTTTTATCATTAAGTCTCACTGCATGAGAGGAGAAACGTTGAAAGCTGCAGCGGAGGGGAACATTTCTTTTTTTCGTGAATAAAAAGCTCTCGTCGCTTGGTAGCAGCGAAACCACATCTTCTTTGTCTCCGTGTCAGTCAGCGGTGGAAATAGGAGAATATCCCAGATCTTTAAATCACTCCGTCTCTTTGAATACGTTGACTAGAAGCCCATTGTCTGGTTTTGCCAGTTTCCTCCTTTCAGTGAACGCTCCTCTCTGTCTCTCTGGCAGCTACTTGTGCTTCGAGAGCTCCAGCTCCCGATCCAGCTCCTCCAAGAAGAATAAAGTTATCAAGCTGGTGGACATCACTGACATACAAAAGGTAGTCGCGCTTGAATAAACTCCAAAAACTTTTAATGAAGGGGCAGGAATATTTACATTATGGAAATTAAAGAGTTTGTGTTTAGAATATATATTTTTTTATGTAATTTTTTTTAACCTCCCCACAGTACAAAGTGCTGTCTGTCCTACCAGGAAGTGGGATGGGCATCTCTATAGCGACTCCTTCTACTCAGAAGGTACAGTACAGAGACATAATTTGATTTCATTTGATCAATAACATGTGACCTATTAATGCATTGTTACTATTACTAATAATAATCACCTTTATTTATGTAGCACTTTTAATAAAATGAAATGCAAGTTAAAGAAAACAAAAAAACAAATTGAATTGATTAAAATCCAATATTAAATATGATTTCAGATGCTCCTTTCTCTTAATTTAGAGAGAAAAGTTACAGGCAGAGTGAAACTGTGTTAGTGTGTGTGTAATGAAATGAAAGGAAAGAACACACACTTTTAGACTGGGTATCTTTGCACATTGGCGCCACAAAGTGGAAATATGAAGACACTGCAAGTTTGAGCTCTTCAGAAATGTGACCATGTGATCGGTAGAGAGGAAACATGTCACTCAGAGCAGCAATGAGGCTCTTTGACATGTTTTTGAATAGATTTTGGACAAACTGAACACCGTAATGTGTCAGACATCCAGTCAGGATCCGGTCATTTCTGGTTCTGGCTCTGCACATCGCCAACCGAATCCAAATCTTTTCTACAAAAAAAAAACATTACTTATTACTGGGCTGTTTTTCTTGGCTGGGTTTGACCCAGAGATTGATCAGAGATTATACAGTGAGCTTGATAATAAATACTCACTATGTCTGTCTCCTTCCAGCCTCTGGTGTTCGGTGCCATGATCCACAGAGACGAGGCCTTCGAGGCCATCTTCACCCAGTACATGAAGATCATGACCACCACCAAACCGCCGGCCAGCGCAGAGATCTAGTCGGCCTGGTGTGTGTTTAGCAGCGCGTCTCCACACTGGAGCGAGAACTCTGGGACAGGGAAACTCCCGAGGTTTCAACTGGAACTAGAAGATAATTTAAAAAAAAAACACCACACTCCTCCTCCTCTTGTGACGGTCATCAGCTTCCTCATCGATGCTCATCGCCCCAGTTTTGACTGACGGATCTTCTGTTCAGGCCGCGTCGCAGAGGGGGGATCTGTGGGTGTATCGGCTGTAATCTGGATTTAGTGATCACTCACACTTAAACAGACAAAATCCACCGCCTGGTTCTGGGAGGAGTGGGGATCGGTGTGGTTTTTATCAATCAGCAGACGGCTGGTGACGGGGCTGGTTCTCCTCTCCCACCTGACTGACCAACTGACCGGCTTCCTGGCGTGGTGGTTTCTGTGTTTGCATGTGTGTGTAAGCGCGCGTGTGTGTGTGTGGGCAGAAAACGTCTTAAATCGTGTCAAGTGGCTCTATTTCTCTCTCTGCTCCTCAGTCGATGAAGTCAACTTCCTCTGTGATAGGAAGAAATCAAGAAGTGCTCATACGTTAAGCGATTAGTAAAAATCACAAAACATCTGGAAGATTAAAAAAAAAAAAACAAGGGTTCTGTAGATCGACAGATGTCTACGTAAGTTCAGCTTTATGAATCACCGCAGAAACATCTATCAGTGTTGAAGTTTTAGACTGATTGGTGCCTAGACCAACAAAATTAGAGTTGTGTGAGCGGTCAGTGATTTTTCTTTTTTTTCTTCTTTTTTTTTATGTGTATTCGCTGTGAAAATGTCGGATCACCATTTGTCTGACACAGAGCCTTTCTGTTTAGTTTTGCTGCAGTCAAATGTTTTGGATTATTTTAAATCTTCTTTCCCCTCTCCGTAAACAGACGCATCTCAACGGCGGCAGTAATCGTCTCGTCGGTTTAACAGAAAATCCGCTTCGGTGTTTTATAAGTGTGTAAAACGTGTAATGAAGCGTTTTTTTTTTTTTTTTTTTTTTATTTTCAGAAATGCCTTTTTCAGACTGCCATTCCCATGTAGAAGCTTCTTTTTTTTTTTTTTTTTTTTTTTTTTTTTTTGAAGGCACAATCTGTAAATATAGCGAGAGAAATTCTTTTCTTCCATCGACTGTATTCTCCCTGCACTTTATTAGAAAAGTAACTGGAATTCCTCACATGTTTTAAAGCATTCAAAGCTCCTTATTTCCAGCCGGAATCCACGCTCAGTATTGTGCAAAACCCAGTATCAGGATCGACCCCCACAGCTCCCAGTTGGCCCCCCCCAGCTCAGGTTCTCGTCCTGCTGGGTCAGCGCGGCACCAACACTGTAATACAGCATCGACAGGTACTTCTGACTTGGAATCCAATCACACGTTAGAAACTCCAACCCTGATGGAGCAGGAGTAACGTCCCTGTCTTTAGAATCAGGGTGAAAAGCTTCTCTTTGTTTCTGCATCACTGTAAAGCCACAGTGAGCAGATGTGCGTTCTTTGTTATTTTTTCTTATTTTTTTGTTTAACCCACTTTATTTTCAGACACCATTCGCAAGAGCAAAGCTGGTATTTACTCTGGCCGAATGGTTGGATGTGTAGGAGATGTGATGCCAAACGACGTCGGACACTTTAACGTGTTTTTGTGAGAGGATGTGGATACGGGGGGCGGCGGGGGGGGTGGAGGGCTGGAGGTGAGCTCCTATTTACTGTACCCCCCCCCCTGCAGCACAAGTCTTACAAAACACTGTTTAAAAAAGGGAGACCTTGACATTTAAATCCTTTTATTCTGGTTGTCTTTTGTTTTTCCTTTATTCACTGGCCACTTCTTTCTAGTTTAACAGTCCATCACACGTGTGTTAGCTTTCCTCAAGAAAACCACAGGATTTCTACCAGTTATCACAGGTTCCAGGTAAAATAAACGGAGTTAAAATGTCAAGGTTTCTCTTTAAGTGGATACAAATCCTCTCGTCGTCATTGTTAGAATCAACCAAGCTGGATATGAAATTGCCAGAGTTGCAGTGGACCAGTTTAAGTGATTAATCATTAGTCAAAGCTAATTAAGAATTTTTTTTTTTGTTCATTCGTCAGATTTTTGACTGCCTTCCCACACGTTTCTGTTTTTAGTTTAAATTTGTTCCATGAACAGATGACTTGTTAGTGAAGTGATGGAAGCTGTCTCGCTGCGTGGATCGTCTGGATCGTTGTCGTCCTGCGAAGCTTTTTCCCTGCAGCCTTTTGTGATCTGTTGATTCTGAAAAATCCGCTCTCGGGGGGTCCTGGTCCTGGGAGACCTGGACGGCAGATAAAGCACAGAATGTATCGCGTTCTTAATGTGTAGGAGACTTTATTCTTTTGCCAAATCTTTAGTTTTCCGTCTGCCATATTCTGCCTAAGCTCATGTTTACAGGAGGTTGTAAAGACTATTTTGTTCTTTTTTTTTTTTCTCTTGTAACAATCCAGTTTGAATTCCTGTGAATCTGGAGTTATGAAGACTGGAATGCTGCTGTTGTTGAAATAATGTCTCCCCACTCACATGACTCTCTGCTCACCTTTAACCCACAGTGAACTATGACAGCGAGAGCAGTTTTTGGCGCCTCAAACCTCACAGCAGCTTCACACAGAGACAGACGGTCGTGGCCTGACATCTAAATAAAGTTCCCGTTGTGATGCACCTTTTTTTTTTTTTTTTTGGAAGAGATGTCCAGAAAGGCCGAAAGAGAAGGTTTTTATTTTTTTAACTGAAATGAAACATGCAGTTCTAAGACTGTGAGGCACTTATTGGAGGAGCATCCGTGCACAAAAGGGATCGTTCAACATTTAGCGAAATCAACTTATTTGCTAAAATTGCAGAAAATTAGAAGAGAAGATTGATGCAGAAGAACTTGTTCGGTTTGAGACGGCGCCAGGCTTTCAGTTTCCTATCTCTGCAGTATAGTATGTCATATTTAAAGTCATGTTGGAAAAATACAAATCAATAATTCAGCTAATTTGAGATGTGACTATATACATTATATTGGGGCACTGGCTTTAGATAGTAATGTTCTTTAAAATGTGGTTTTCTTTAATGCTTAGAGGTGTCTTATACAGGAAAGGGTTAATTTAATTGGCTTGCAAAAAGGGGTGGGACTTAGGAAAGGACCATAATATTCACAAACACTATCTAATGTTATTTTACAGACTGCTTTAGTTGTGAAAACTTCTCTTCTCCTGTCAGATTAATCAGGTTTCAGGTACAATCACAGTGATAATAGACCAAAATTGTTTAATATTCATAATAATGTGTATGATGGGGTGGGCCTGGACATTTAACCAGCGATACTCAGACTTATCCGAAATAAGCTGCAGAAAACTGAAATATTAAAATATATATATTTTTAAACAAACTGACCAAATGAAACTTTGTGTACTAAAACTGGATTTTTAATTATAATTTAGTTTCACTGACAACCGGCACCGTTTCTCACCGTTCAGGCCCACATGAACAACGTCTAAGAACTTGAATATTCTAAACCGCGAGTTACACGTCGTACACGTGAAAGTGATGAGCTGCCGTTTCAAGTGAGTGATGGGAAACCTCCTCGAGCCCTCTGCTGAAGCTGCTGTACCCAACGCGTAGTTCCTCTTTAACTCTGTGTAAATGTTAATTAAGGGTTTCCCAAAAGCATTTCCAAGTGACCCACATTGAATGTACAGTACTAACTGTGCTATATATATATTTTTTCTTTTTCAGACAATTCACAAATGAGTTGTCTCATGGCTGCAAACAGCTGTAATCTGACATCAATATAACAGAAGTGACTTTTTTTTCCGTTCTGGTCAAACCAACCTAGAATGTCTCCAGTATTCGGTCCTGTTTTATGGGCTGAGGCTGTACTGTATTAAACTCAGTGGGAAGACGAGTCGTTGGAGAGGAATTCATTCGCATCTGTGACAGTCGCTGTTGTGACTTCTTGTTTTTTTTTTTTTTCCTTTTTTTGTCAGAGGAATTTGTATACAAATTATTGAAATGTACAGTGAAGTAAATGAAAAACCACTGAGTTTTTAAAAAGACATGTCTATTGTAAAGGATAATGTGATGTACATTTTTTAATTTAAGTAAATGAATTTAAGGTACTTTTGCTCTTGTGTCCATTTTTTTTATAAGGATTCTATAAAGTGAATAATTGGTGAGTTCTAATCTGAGGACACACACACACACACACACACCTGATCCTAATTATCAATTCATTATCAGGCAGCTGAAGCTTGATAACAAGTTCATATTTAGAATCAGGTGCTGAAATACTGTAATAACTAAATTTCTCCTGAGACGCCCTCATTTCTGGTCAAGTTCTTTTATCTCAGGCTAAGGCTTAGTTAAATGAACACGTAGATTGAATTGAAAATAATTACTTAACATGTATTTCCCAGAACCTATTATTTTTTTTTCTATTACCTATTTATTAATCTACCATTCATTTATCTCTCCATATTTATTCTCCAATCAACCTGCACGTTTGTGATTATTGAGCGTTTTACATCTACATTTCTTTCTTTATAGTTTCATTTATCTACTGAGTGGCTTATTCTATTTATTTTATATTATTTCAGTTTCAGTCCATAACTCTACACTTGCCTGGAATCACTTTTATGATGGATTTTCAAATTATTTTAATGGTCCACTCTCACAGAATCGCGCCCATAAAAGCGATGAGGCCGAGTCTGGTTCACCACCAGCAGGAATTAAATTGGACGAGTGAGTCCTTTTAAAAAGCAAAGTAAAACGCTTCACTAGCAAGGCTCCAGTTAACTTCCTCACCAACATTTAACCCTTAAATATTCTTTATTATGTGTGCGGCACCTTGTCTTCTATCCTGCTTGAGTCAGAAAGTTGTACAAAAGTCCTTTTTTTGGCTCTAAGCTGCAGTGCCGGTTTGTGGCCACATGAGGTCGCTGTTGGACTTCTGCATCACGACCAGCCAGGTTCTGATCCTCATCCTGCCTCCCCTCTCCACCTGCAGGTCAAAGGTCAGCGCTGAAGGATGTTTCTGCGCTTTATTTCCCATGCAGGAAGAAGAAAGACGGCGACAAAGAAATCAATAAAGTGACAGGAGGCGGGAGGGTTCAGGTCGCCGCAGGTTTCCAATGATACAGGTTGTAGAAATGGACTTCATGTACTGGATTCAAGCTGTGAACAAAAGTAATAGATTTGACACACGCTGGAAAGAAAGCGGCTTGAATGTGAATGTGCTGTGAAGGTGAATCATACGACGGGCTGCTGCAGAGTCAGAGAACTCAGAAATATGAGTCAGTGACAAACAATGTTCATACAGTTATATGATAAAACACTTTTAAAAGCATTTATCAGGTCTTTAAAAAAGTCTTATTTTGCACGAAATAAAAAACGATAAATTTTCTTATTATATATAATCCATCCAGAACTTAAAACTATCCATCCATCTTCTATCCCGCTTATTCCCTTTCGGGGTCGCAGGGGTCTGCTGGAGCCTATCCCAGCGCATTTTATGGCGAGAGGCAGGGGGATACACCCCAGATGGTCGCCAGCCAATCGTGGGGCACACACACCATTCACACACACACTCACACCTATGGGCAATTTAGATTTGCCAATTAACCTGAGCATGTTTTGTATTGTGGGAGGAAGCCGGAGTACCCGGTGAAAACCCACGCAGACACGGGGAGAACATGCAAACTCCACACAGAAAGGTCCCAGACCCAGGACCAAGGAGGTCTTGAACCTGCGACCTTCTTGCTGTGAGGCAACAGTGCTACCCACTGCTCCACCGTGTCGCCCAACTTAAAACTATCCATCCATCCATTTTCTATCCCGCTTATTCCCTTTCGGGGTCGCAGGGGTCTGCTGGAGCCTATCCCAGCGCATTTATGGCGAGAGGCAGGGGGATACACCCCAGATGGTCGCCAGCCAATCGTGGGGCACACACACCATTCACACACCATTCACACACACACTCACACCTATGGGCAATTTAGATTTGCCAATTAACCTGAGCATGTTTTGTATTGTGGGAGGAAGCCGGAGTACCCGGTGAAAACCCACGCAGACACGGGGAGAACATGCAAACTCCACACAGAAAGGTCCCAGACCCAGGCCCCAAAGCGGTCTTGAACCTGCGACCTTCTTGCTGTGAGGCAACAGTGCTACCCACTGCTCCACCGTGTCGCCCCAACTTAAAACTATTGTGTTTTTATTTTTTTTTAACACATTTTAAGAGAGTTAACTATCTGATACCAGATAATTTAACTCTTTTAAAAAAGGTTTTTAAAAAAATAAAAAGACGTGCTATTAACTTGTTTTATGGTCTTGGTGGAATAAATAATTAATGTTAGATAATTTATGTCAAAAGTGAAAACACCAAATTGTGATTTTGTAATAAACAATGATATAAAATGGACTTTTAAATGACAATAAACCAACATGAACACAAAACACTTTCTCATCTTTGCTACGACCGTGATTTGACATAAAAGTTGCTTTTTGCTCAGGGATAAAAAAAAAAATCAAAAAAAAATCCACTTGACAAATTGCAGGGATGTTTGTTGCAAAGGGGAAAAGATTAAACGTTGTAAGCCAACATGAATCCTGTCACCTTGAATTTCTTACAGCTTTGCCTCCTTTTCGTCTCATTTTGGAGATTCCTGTTTGAATTATTCCATTTCTTTATGACACTGTATGTAAATGAGTTCACTATTCCATCCATATCCAGAACAATTGATAAATACAGTTCACTAAAGGCTAAAAAGACGTTTTCATTCATGACATTTTCTGTCAAAGCTTTTATTCATCAACTTTAATTATATAGTAAAACATGTTCAAAATATACATATGACAATAAATACTGAACTCAAGCCGCAATCACTGATCTGTGTATAATCTAAAACTCAGGCACTGTGTGTTTGGAGAAGGAGCATCAGGAACTTTGTGTGTGACGGACACCTGAGGCCCGCCGCCGCCTCGCCGCCGCCTCGCCGCCGCCTCACTTGATGGATTCAGTGTATTTTTAGTTTGCCCAAAAGAGCCGTTTTCAGAAGCGGCAGCATTTACCATCTCGTGCCGACACGGTTTGACAGCTCGGCTCCATCTTCCCGTCCACGCCGTGTCACGTGTGAGCAGCCACACGACTCCATCTTTATCCTCCTAAGGTCAAACATCGTGCACTTTTTACCGGGTTTAAATCGACGTGTTGATAGTTTTACTTTTTCTCTCTCAAGCAAAGAACAGGTTGTTTAGAAATAAATGATAACACTAACATATTTTTAAATAATCAGGAGAAAAATGTACATGTTCCGTTTCTTCAGCCACATTATTATTCATACTTATTTTTTTCCTGGAATGCAAGTCCACAAAAATCACTGTGTAGGACATCTCTTTAATTCATGGACTAAATCTCAATGCAAATACCCATTCATTAATAAATGTGTTTCTTCCAATCCAGTAGCAGCAGTAACAACATTGTGGCATCAACAAATGACAGGAATCAAACTTCCTATCCTTTCAGAAACCATCCCTCAAATCAGAGGGTCGGTGCAGCTGCAGCGTTTTGTTCCAACCAGCAGCAACACCTGATTCTACTAATTACTGCTCTGCACCTTCATTAGTAGAATCAGGTGTTGCTGCTGGTCAGAACAAAACGCTGCAGCCACACCAGACCTGCAGGACCAGGCATGAACACCCACGTGTTAGGGTGTGTTTCCTCTGTCTTTGTCTAAGCCTGATCTTCATTGATAAATCTATCACTTAGCTTCTGATGGATTTAGGCCTGTATGTGGTTTGAGTTGAATTCTAATGTGAGGGTGCTAACTTTACCACTTGTTTGTGCTTCATAAAAAAAATGAGCTCATCAGGATTCACCGTGTGGTGGATCTGTACTAAAACTTCATGCACGTTCTTTATGTCTTCATGTGAAGCGTCCTGACTAGACGTCGTCTCGCCGCCGCCGACCGCCGCCTCCTTCCCCTCGTCCCAGGTAGGACGGCTTCAACTCTCAGGCTCTTTACAGCTACGTTAACCTCTGACGACTCCACATCTCTGAGATTTATCCGCCGCAATAAGAGCGACCAGCTGCACGGTGAAGGGTGAGCGATGGAGGTTGTCGCTTTGCGAGAAACAGAGAAAACACAGCAAAGACTGTAAAGTTAAAGCCTTCGCATGTAAATGAGTCATTCAAGGTTGAGGGTTGTCCAGTTTTCCTTCTACACATGATGATAAATATGGAATATCTCTACAACCACAGAGGCCATTGTGCTTAAACCTGGTTTCAAAATAAATCTACAACATGTGCGAGGCTGCATAAGTAAAAGTAAGTAGAGTGTTTTACTACAGATAGAAAAACTCATTCAAACAACTTCTAAATGAGCAGGTTCAAATGACCTTTAAAGATCAATTATTTGCCCATAAAATCATAGAAATCGCACTGAGCATCATCCAGAACATGAGGAATATATTCTTCAAGATGTTTAAAAAGGAGCTTAAATATCTAAATAGTAGTTAGTTGCAGCCCTACTACTGATATTATATTAAACTTCTTATCGTATTATTTGTTAATTGTGTGTGTGTGTGTGTGTGTGTGTGTATATATATAAATATATCCTTATGTTTTACTACAGATAAAAATATTTTTAGTGTTTGTAGCTGAGGGTTTTTAATGCAAAATAAGAAAGAAACTCAATGCTGAGTCAGGTTGTATCAGGATTTTAACTTCCAAGTCAAGTTTATATTTATTCTAAGTACACATTCAAATACTAAAGCTCACTATAGCATCCATATCTGTGACCTTTGACCTTGAGAACTGAAGTAAGAGCTTGGCCAAAATAACGGTGATATTATTATTTTACCCCAAAACAACAAAAGTTTCAACTCACAGGGAAAAAGAACAATATTTTATCAGGATTTAATCCGTAATAGTTTTCCTGTCAAGCAGTAACTGTGTGTAAATGACACCTCAGAGTCATGGCGAGGCTCTTGCCCCCCACCCCACCCCATCGCTGCCTCACTTGATGGATTCCATGTATTTTTAGTCCGCCCCCCCCCCCCCCCCCCCCCCCGGAAAAATAAAGAGACGTTTCCGTATCGCGTCTCGTACGGTGACACAATGACAGCTCGGCTGTGTCTCCTCATCCGTGTCGGATGTAAAAAGGAGGTTTTTTGTTTCTTTAATTCCTCGCGATCGAGCCCCCCCCCCCTCACCGCGACTCTGATGGGGGGGGGTTTGACAGAACTGGGTTGATCAGACGCTGCTGCTCAAAAAAATAAAAAAAAAAACCTCCTGAGAGGCTTTGTTGACAAGATAACTGGAATTAACAAAGAGGTCGTTGGAAGTGAAGGATCGAATCGGAGCCCCCCCCCGACGTGAACCGACACGCCGACGCGCCCCCCCCCCAGAGTCCTGCTGGTCCCAGGAGGCTGCGGTGGATCTGAAAACTGTTTAGTTCAAAAGACTCGTGACTCTCCTTGATCACACATAGCGTCGTCATCCCGGTTCATCGGTTTCCAGCAGGACAGGAAGCAGCAGGGACTACTTTTTACAGCGGATTGACACTTAATATTAATGCATCATGTGGTCTGAGTCAGAAAGCTCCTGTAGGATCCTATAGAATAGAGGATCCAGACTTATGCTCATTGAGAAAACCAGCTGATCCTGCAGCAGCTGTCACACTAACACATATGTCATAAAACACAGCAGCAGCCAGGAGCATGGAGGAAGGCAGCACCACAGCTATGAGCATTAACACAATCTAATGGGATAGTCAGTGCTGATCTTTAAGAAAAACAGACCATTTAAGAAGCAGGTATTTCTTAATGTTTTAAGGAATATTTTGCATGGTGAAATGTGCAGCTGCTACTAGTGTGGACTGAATGAATGGAAACGAATGATCTGTCACCTCAATAAACCCTGGTTGGATTAGGATTAAACATTGAACACAAAGATGAATCTGACGCATAATTTTAATGTTTAAACTGATAAAGTAATTGCCGTCTCTGGTTCTTTATGGGTTGTGAAGATGTTGAGAAGTTGTGTCTCAACGTATGAAAGTAAACTGTCTCCATATTGTTGGTTTAATTTTTTATATTTTAATTAGAAATTTAATCCAATAGGAATTTATAATATTTTTATATTCAATCCTTTTTTTTCCAACAATGGGGGGAAAAAAAAAAAACGTAGAATAAATCTTACGACTCCCTTTTACTCTCCAAAAGAAATCAGATTATTTTACCTTCGGCAAAAAGGAAAGAAATGACCCCCCCCCCCCTCTCTGTCTAATAAGTGTCATCCAGTCCCTAATAATAGAAACACCAACATTAGCCTGTGGGGGATGAACCGCGAGTGCAGAACATACGTGATGAAACGTCCCCAAAATGTGAAATAGATATCTGCTATGTGACGGCAGGACGTGTCAGGAGGTGTTAAAATATGCAGTATAAATTAGGTGGAACCGTAATGAACGAGAGCCACTTGAAGCTGCTTAATGTCCCACCACATCCCCCTGATGTATGAAACAGAAGCGGTTATGTTAATGAGGTCCTTAATTAGGCTAATTCGCATTCATTAGCAAATAATTCCATGTCAGCATACTAGTCTTCACATAATGGCCCCGCGTTAATGGGAGCGCTGCGTCTTAACTTATAAAGGAGTTATAGCAGAAAACTGTTTTCTCCTCATTAATATCTAAATTTATCTCAGATGCTCGGATAAAGACGAGTGCTGATACACGCAGTATTCAGCGCACGGAACACCGGGGACTCCTAAATAAGAAGCATGTGCCGTCACTTTGGGATTTGGGAAGCTCGTAGCTTCCTGTAGCAGCGTTTGTATGTCCGTTCTGATAAAGTGAGTTTAGGTCCAAAACCCTCCCCCCCACCACCACCACACACACACACATAAACCCAGTTGACCTTCCCCTATGCCTCCAGCTGTTGGTTGTATAATGACAGCGGCGGTGGGGGGGGGGGCAGATCTGCAGATCTGAGCAGGATCAGATCATAGTGAAGCTTCACGAGTCGATTCCAATGCAGCTGAATCCGCTTTAATGAGCCGTGTTTTTCTGTTTGCTCCGCTCAGCTGTTTGTGTCGAGCTGTGTTTGGCTTTTTGTCGTGGAAATCTCACTCATCTCTCTCTCTTTCTCTCTAAAACACACAGCCATTTTATCATGAAACAATAGTCCGTAATGCCAGGAAAGCACAGGTTTTATTTACTATTAGTGTTTTCATGCTTTTTAAGGCCCTTAACTGTGGAACACAAAATGTGAACCGTCCCAACATGTGAAGCAAACCCTGAAATGCTGTTACTTCAACATTCCCATCACTCCAGCGCGGGGGGGTGTGGGGGGGGGGAAAGGTTCCCGACCTCTGACCTCGCTAACCGTCGCTCTCCAGAGGCTCCGCCCCCCCTTTTAGTTCTCTCTCCCCGTTTTAAATGAGCTCGACCTGCTGCACCCAGCGAGGAGGCCGCTCATGAATATTTGAACACAAGTTTACGCACGGTGAACTTTTCCCCCATCGCTCGGAGCCACACACACACACACACACACACACACACACACACATGCAGGCGCTCAGGTGTGAGGTCCGGCGAGTGCTCACACACACACACACATGCTACTGTACCTTTTTTCTGCACACACACACACACACACACTGTAATCTGATGACTCTGCATGCTAATGAGCTGTTGTGGTGTTTACCCGACACGCATGGTGTGTGTCGCGTGGGGGCAACCGCCGCCTGTTTTTAATGATGTTTATTTGGCACACGTCTGAGGACTGAACAGGGGGACCGTATACGTGTGTGTGTGTGTGTGTGTGTGTGTGTGTGTGTGTGTGTGGGTGTGTGTGAGTGGCAGCTGTTTAGGACCAGGGAGGGAACGCGTCAGACAGATAACGCGGTGTCGCGACCCCGGCGTCCGTCAGGCAGGAACGGCGTTTTTCTAAATACTGTGTTCCTAATTGTTCTCCTGTTGTCTACCTGACAGCTGAGACGCGCCCCACTTTTGTCGGATGGAGCTTTATCTCGCTTTGATGTTTCAGTGAGCAGAGCTCTGAAAGTACAATAAAAAAAAAAACCACAGAAGATAATTAGCGGTGCAGCTTTGATTTATTTTATTTTTTTATACTTGAATAAACTTCTCTGAACAAGAAAAGGTGTTTAGCTGGTGTTGGTGGGTTTGCCTTTGAATTAATATATCAAAGAGTTTTTCTGATCCGTTTTCAGGAGAAAATTTAAGGATTTTTTTAATTGATGACAGTAAAAGCAATGGTATTTGTCCAAAATCAAAATCTAGGAAAGAAAAAAAAAAGATTTACTTCCAATTAATGTTTTTTTTTTTAATGGCGATCTGATTAAAGGTACAGTGTGTCGTTCCTGGAGCCACCTAGTGGTGACGTTGCAGATTGCAAGGTAAAAAAAAAATACAAAAATTCTAATTTAAATGATAGAATTCATTGATTCCTTCTACTTATAAAGGTCTTTAACAAGGACTCTAGTGGTTTATTAGTAGAATCAGGTGTTGCTGCCCTCCAGGACCCCCCAGTCCTATACTCTTTTTTGTTATCTGATGATGTGACAACAGTTCAATATGATGAATTTTTTTTTTTGTCTCTCGAAACAAACAAAATAAGAGCAAGCGCTTTGGAGAAAACAAGATTCTTTTTCCTGTAGCGGGGACAGAAAACAGCGTCTGTGTACATCTAAGGTCATGCTTATCTGACAGGGAATCTCTCTCTCGTGTGTGTGTGTGTGTGTGTGTGTGTGTGTGTGGTACAGAGTGGTACTGCTTGTCACCAGAGGGACATTGGAAAGGCTGATGAAAGCTTCTGGTTGTTGGCACCTTAATTTCTGCTGTCCTCCAGAAGGACAACACAGGATAGGTGTGTGTGTGTGTGTGTGTGTGTGTGTGTGTGTGTGTGTGTGTGTGTGTGTGTGTGTGTGTGTGTGTGTGTGTGTGTGGATATAGATGGCTGATGTCGACTTATGTCAGTGGTTTTCTTTCCCTCTGTGTGAGGAGTGATGGTTTTGGTTTTAAAAGGCACAGTGTGTGATTTAACATGGCGGCTCAATCCCCAATGTTGATTAAAAATGCTCAATCTAAGGTCATAAAAACACAAATTATTAATTCAATTGAATAATACTCTAATTAAAGCATTCTCATGAATATTACATTCCATTTCTGCAGACTTGCTTCTACCAAATAGCACTAAATGCTGCAGAACCAGAACATCACTGGTTTGGTCCACTCTCACTATCTGTACATGTAATTATCTGGTGCATTTATGTTGAATTTTACTTCTATAGAAACAGATATTAGCTTCAAGTGAAGGCTAAAATCAACCCTATTTTATTATATTATTGTTGCTTGGGATGTGTAAATAGGCAACAGTTTAATATAAAAGCAACTTCACCAAATGATATTGTTTGAATTTAGTGTTTTTAGCTTGTTGTGGCACTGATATATTCTAGATTTTTTCTAGTTAATGTTGAGTTTTGACTCTTTTTCTGAAGCCGAATGTGTGTTTAGTTGTAATCTTAATTGTCTTTTTCCAGCTGTTGGTCAGGTTGCTGAATGCAGCGTGTGTCCGTGCTGCAGGAGAAGCTTCACACCTGTTTCTCATGTGAGAGAATTCACTAATTCAGCAGCTTGGTTGCGATTGGTCGGTTTGCACGTGTGCCGGGTGCACAGGTTTGACTTTTACAAAAAAGGGGAGGAATAGAAGAAGCATGTGTGAGATAAAAAGTTAAAATATCATGTTTTGCATGGGGAAGACAGAGCTTTACTTACTTTTTTATTCTTTGGGCTGTTTATTTTACAGATTGTTGTTCATACATTTGAATCACAACGCCACGAGGAAGAGAGCGAGAGTCCTTCTGACAGTTCGCCTCATTCCGTTTCCAATATTTGAAGTAGTCGCAGGCAGGAACTCCACCGTGCACAGCGGGCGACGATTCAAACCGAGAGCGAGAAACAAAATCTCCAAGCATGCAAAGAAGGGGAAAATTAGATGGGATGAATCTCGCCGCCAGAGCGAACGCGGCGTGTGCTAAATAACATGTTACTGGGGGTAGAAAGTGACACTTTTCCAGCAAAGAAATCGGCTCATAAACCAGCAGCATCCATCCCTGCCGAGCTGGTAAACAGGAGCCAACTTTGTGCAGATTACTGACTGTACCACATGATGTTTCTGTGAATTCAAGCAGCAGATTAAAGTCATTTCTCGCTGCTGTTTGCTTTCATTTCACCCTCTCGTTTTCTCCTCTTCTGTCCCGATTCTCGCTTACTTCCCAAGCTTTTTGCCCGTCTTTATTTTTTTTTTTTAATTACACCAAAGTCTTTTAAGTGGGGAAGGCTGTGCTGCATCACAGCCACAGGTAGTCATAATGTGGTTTATTATGTGGAAGTAATTGAGTCCGTGGCAGATAGACCCTCCTCTGCTGAGGCCACAGGCTAATGAGCAGAGGTGCTGTGGGCGGCCTGTTTGCCGGGATGTTTGCTAGTCCGCATACGTTCCTGTTGCTGCCATGTGAGGGGGGGGGGGGCGTCGCCATATGTGAAGTCGCTGAATTAAAAATAAAAAAGTCAGAATCCATCAGATCAGGAGAAGTAATTATCTGCATGGAATTTAGCTCTTGTAGGAAGCTGAAATGCTCTTTCAGTTCAGATTTTAACTACATTTCCCCATTATGGACCAATTATTAATGGTTAAAAAGTTCCACCAAGGTCTCCAATAACTAAAATATTATATAAAATAACTACTACCAATATAGACCAGTATAATCCTACTTTCACTTCAGCTACAGAAAAGTGGAAACTTAAGTAGTTTGTTCTAGTGATGGTATGTTGGACTGTTACATAGGCTTCATTAATAAATTTTACATACAAGGAGAGATATTCAAATATAAGCTAATTCGGATGCTAATCTATAAATCAGGTTTGAAATTGTGTTGATAGGACAAGTAGAAACCAGACTTATGATGAATATCTTATCTAATGTCCTTTTTCCTGTATGAATGACTTTAGGCCCATGTTCTGTTCTGTTAGGTGATAGTGCTGGGATTGGGCCTGTGTTAGCATGAGGGGTAAAATAGCTAGTAACAGGCTAACGTCGTAGCAGAGACCTTACCTTGCTCTAGTTACGTTGGCTGCAGGAAGAAACAGGAAAACAGAATTTGGAAATTGTAATGAAAGCGCTGGGAAACAACATGACAGTGCTGTGATACACAAGTCTATAGGATTTTATTTTATTTTTTTAAGTTTGTTGCCTTTATTACACAGTAGCCAGATGAGAAGTAATGCTAAATTAGTTATAGATTATATAAATACATATATATATATTACTGTTGCCATGGTTCCCAACCTATGGGTTGGGTCCCTCCAAAGGGTCGGCAGATAAAGGTGAGGGGTCCTGAAGTGATTATTGGAAGAAGTTGTGATTCTGAGTTTTCCTCTTATCTTTTACTGCTGTTTAAAACCACCAGTTTTATCTTTGTGTTTGATATTATCACATGTGTCAAATCTGCATCTGAAAAAGTGACTAAAGCTGTCAAGATAAATGTACTGTAGTTAACCTGTGTGTAATCCATAGGAAACGCTTTAGAATCCCACTGAAACAGAGCGTCAGATCAGGGATTTGTAGACCTCATGCGGCTCGGAGATTCAACCGCGTCCATTCACAGAGATCTCACACCGGGTTTGAGAATTGAACCCAGCGGTGGGTCAGAAACTGCAAATGCTGCACAGAAACAAAAAATACACACAGCCTTTTCTTTTATTATTATCTAACGTATGTCGGACTGAATTTTTTTTTTTTGAAAACGTTGAGTCAAACGGTGCATGGTATTTCCATTTAATGGAACGACGCGAGCCGTGAAACATCGATATTTTCATTCAGTGTTAAGCAGGGCTTCAATGACTATATGGAACAAGTCGATACTGAATATGTAAGATAGTCAGACGAGGCCTTTCTGCAACAGAGAAATACACTATTGATTATTCTGCTCTCAACATAATGTTAAGGGGCCCTATTATAGACAAAAAACACCTTTTCAGTACTCGTGTATAAATATTTAGGACACACAAAGCGACTTATTCTGTTGTGGTCTGGCCTCCTCTGTGGGGTCACTGCAGCCTGAACACGAGTCCTTTGGAAATGGCTCCTGTTGTGATGTCACAACAGGAGTGGTCGAGTTAACAGGGACTGCCCCCTTCTTCTGGAATGCTTGTGTTTGTCTGGTGTTTAATAGGCTAACCCCACCTCTCTAAAAGGGGGCGGGGCATTTCTGACACAGCTCGGCCAATCACAACAAAGGGGTGTTTCAATACTAAATGGGAAGAGGAAAAAAAGTTCTGGGAGTGGATGGGAATAACTCCCCCGTCATTCCTATTGCTCTTAACCCGATGTTATGACGAGACGCCCCATTAACTTCATTAATTTTCATGTTTGGTCTTTCCTCCCTTGACTGTGAAGCACTTTCGTTTTAAAAGTGTCAGTAAATCGTCTCGAGTTATAGCGGTAAGGATTTATTGACGTTAAAACTGTTACGCCCAGCACCTTTTCTTTTCTTTTTGTTTTAAAAAGCCGTGTTCTGTGGGTTTCTCTAACAAAGCCTTAGTCAGGGGTAGATTGCGTTCTGTGCTCAGCTGTTTTCACGTGTCTCAGCAGCACTGTAATACACACCGTACTGATGATACAGATAAATGATGTAACCCAGAGAAGACCAACAATGATATGTGCTGTGGATCAGTGGGGAGTGGAATCAGCTGGCGTTTTGGGAGGTCAGCGTTTGTCTGTGCAGACGCAAATACGCGCATCGAGCTGCAAACATCTAGAATTGATATCATTGTGATTCTAGTAGCAGTGCAAAGGAGGAGTGAAGTGTTTGTGCTTTACCTCGGCCGGCCTCTTGATGGCAGTCTGAGAACACGGCATGTGTGCATGTGTGCAGCTCATGTTTGGTTTTGTAGAATCCGTACACTGTTTCATGGACGTAAACCTGCCTCTTGATGGAAGTGGGAACCTTGAATTCCCCACATGAGTTTAAATGTCGACGATCAGGGATTCGGTGTTTCCCTTTTTTACATTTCACCACAGGCTCTTTTGATTTAAAAAAGAATAATTAGAATTATAAATAACATGTTTTGAACGGTTAGTCAAACAAAACAGGGTTTTAAGAGAAGATCCATTTTTATCCTGTGACATTCAACGGGGAAAAAACCAATTGATCGATCTTGAAAACTCATGCACGCTGCAGCCGCTGCAGCCCAGTTCCACTTTTACAGCCACTTCGCTCAAACTGAAACCGTTAAGTCCAAGCACTGTTAGGTTTACGTGTATCTGGCAGCTTGCACGGTGTCTGATTCCCGCCTCGTGTTTCAGGAATCATCTGTTTGTGGATTAGGATCGGTGGAGCCCTGACTCTGGTTGACAACAACTCGCCGTCTCCTTGTATCTGGAACCATCTGTCTATACGTTTCCTCTTCTGAACGACGAAAGAGTGAGTTTATGGAAAGTTCTGGGCGGTGATTACGGGGAGGCGATGGGAAATAGAGCGGTGGATAGAAAGTGCAGGAATAATGTCACAGAAGTGACGCAGATTAGCAAACAGTAGCTGCTATTCTAAAATCATTAAATCTTATGTTTTTTGGTGATAAAGTTCATTTACACCTCCAAATAGGTCAGTTTTTGTCATTTTATGAAATGGGGGAAAAATCTTGAATATGCATTTCATTGCTCATGAATTCAACAAGTGTGTGTGTGCTTGCTTTAAAGCGAGTGCAGGATTCTGCACACACACACACACACACACACACACACACACACACACACACACACACACACGTCCAGCACGTGTCCATCCTCCCCTTGACCATCAGGTCGCCACTTATTGGCTTCTTACCAGGTCTCGGGTTACCATAGCGACGTGACGTGGGCGAGGGGAGAAAAAAAAAAGAGCGAGCGGACCGGCGAGTGATGAAGATGAAGATGAAAGGAGGTAGAAGGCTGTAATCAGATTGTCTCCTCCGGTCACGCCTCGGATCCATCTTCCCCCTCCGCTGGCCTACATCCCCACACGCCGACCCTGCACCACATAAATCACAATCGGCCACAAGTCACCTCTCATTGCTGCCGCGAATCACAGATCCAGAGGAGGAGGAGGGAGGGAGAAAGGGGGGGCTTCAACCTTGGCCGTGCCCGCATTCAGACTTGTGGGTTTGGGGGGGTGGGGGGTACTTAGTGGTCCTAGTCCTCGCTCCAGCCCATTTCAGCCCACAGTCGACTCTGGAGAAGCTCGCTGCGTCTCTCTCTCTCTCTCTCTCTCTATCTCGTTTCTCGCAGCGCGGTCAAATGAAGACGGATCGAGGGTTAACGCTGTAATGATTCTGTTTTACAGGCAGCTCGCTGGCACTCTGCTCGGTGGAAAACCCCGCTGAGAAGGCCGCGGCCATGGGGGGTCGGGGAGGTCTACTTTACTCTGCCCCGATGTTTGTTCTTTTCTCCGTCTTCCTCCTACCTGTCCGAGCGACTTCCCCTCCTCCTCCTCCTCCAACCTTTTCCTGTCTTCCTCTCGTCATCCTCTGGGTTTTTCCCCCTCTTTTAATGTCACCTGCTCCTGCGATACTTTTTTATTTTTTTCTTATTTTTCGGTGGTTGAAAGCAGAAACCGGCGAAGTGTTTCATAATTAGAAAACGGCTCATAATTACAACGTGGTCACAGTCTGTTAGCTCGCTCCCTGTGCCGCCCTGCGTGGGACGGCGGCTTCCTGCGACGTGTGTGTGTGTGTGTGTGTGTGTGTGTGTGTGTGTGTGTGTGTGTCGTTCCCCTCGGAGAGGTCAGGCTGAAGTTGAGAAGGATAGCAGATGTGCTTCCCCCACACCGCCGATACACCAGCTGGGTGCTGTGTCAAAATACCATTAGTCTCAATCAGGGCGGCGAGGACGTGATTCTCACGGTGGAGACGATACTTTTTGTTTAATCTTACCTTTTTAAATAAGTCCTTTCTCCTGTAATTGCCACGGATTATGAATTCACTCCTCAACGTGTTTCGAACCATTGGACGCGTTGACGGAGTTTTTTGTTGCCAGGCAACGTTATTTCATTAACATTATTTTAATAAACATTTTGCGTGGGAGTTTCTCGCATTCTTCAGGGACAAGATAATTAGTGGTCCTTTTTGAAATCCGTGTTTAAGCTGCATTGTAATTTATTTGAACAGTCCTCTTCAGACCCTCAGAAATAAGGTGCCAAAGGAAAAAAAATATGTGATCATGATTGGTGAAATAATAATAATAATAATGTATTTGATCACGTTCTGTGTGGTCAAAACTGTCAGAGACATTTTTAATAAGAGCTGAGTAACTTTTCCAGATTAAAATGTCTAAATATGACTGAACCTATGTTCAATATGCTGCAATTGTTAATCTGAAGCACAGTCACTTAAAATCACTTGGTCATTTTCAAATCATCATTAACCAGATGAAGGATTTCTGTTATTAGACATCTGCATCTTGAGATGTCATAAATAAAAAAACTGAGCAGATGTTATAGCAGCACCAAACAGCACGTTTAACATAAAACTACTTTATTCAATGTTTGTTCAATTTGAATGACTGGGCCTTTTTTGTCTTTCAATTACAAGACTACAACTCCCATGATCCCATGCTACCTAAATGACAAACTTGTGCAATGAACATTTTAGTGGGACTTTAGGCAACTTTTAAAGCGACCTTTCAGTCTTTAGTGAGCAACTACAAATTTTCAATGAAGTGATGACACACGTTTTTATAATAGACTGAAGATTCTGGAATTTCCGTCTTTATCTTATATTTGAGCAGAATATAAACTGGCATAACTATTGTCCTACAGGAAAAAAATATGATCTTTTCATCTAATTCCACCAGATGTGTCAGGCCGAATATTCCCTTTTTTGTCAGAAACATGCCTTGGAGCAGTGTTTTAATAGGCTATGATAGAAGTCCTGCATCACTTGGAACCAGATGCATCACTGGCATGAAACTGCAGTTAAACCTGAGCCCTGGGTAATAAACCGAATAAGGTGCACTCATTGTTTTCCTTCTGGATAACCTCTCAGAGTCAATTGAGTTTGACTCGTGTTTGGCTTTTTTTTTTTTTTTTAAATGAATGGGAATATCCGGCGTTCCGCTGCCATCGTGCCAGGCGTTCCCGCCGGCTCGTTTGCCAGGCGGATGCAGCCGGCCGCCCCTCGCTCTCCCAGCTCCCAGATATGGTTTCCGCGACGGCCGTTTGGAGCGCGTTAGTGACGATGGCCGCAGGAGTGGAAAGTGGACATCTGGTGCACCTGTCCAACACACACTTGTACACGCGCCTTTCAGGTGGTGTGGTGATTTGGCGGTCATGCGTGGTGAAGCTCAGCATCGCTGCGACCCGACGACTGGCCCGGCGACCAACTGGCCGACCATATGGAGGGAGGCGCCAACCCCTCCCTCTCTCCTTCCCTTTCCCTCCTTTCTCTTCCCCCCCTCCTCCAACACGAGCATATCCCTCCTCGCCACAGCGCTCTTGCTGACTTGTTCGTTTTTTTTTTTTAAATGAATCATCGGGTTCACCTGCAGCAGAGTGGAAATTCCACCCCCGTCATCCCCCATGTGTCACAGGGTTTTATTTCCCAGTGACAGGCAGGCACATGAGGCATGGAACCTATAAGACGAGATGCGATTCCGAGCCGTGCCCGCTAATTCCTGACATTTGAAAGGAAATTCCTGAAGATTTGTCCATTTTCTCCTGGAGGAGACGCTATCTTCTAGGCTAAACTACCATTTGCATGCCTGCATGCATTGTCTTTTTAATGCAAGATTTCAATTCTTGAACCTCTTAAGACAAAGCAGATGCAGACAAAACACCCTTTTTTCAGTTTTTATTCCGTGAAATTGGTATGCCCAAGCTGTAAGTAGCATAGTTCCCACATGAAAAAGCCCTGGCTATCAGACTGCATGGTCTCGCCCATGGGAAATTTCCATTGGGTTGCACAGCTGTCAATCAAACTAAAGGTGGTCAAACCTTCATAGTGAATCCTCATTGCTTTCTATCTGAAAATAACCCAATAAAAAATGGTTTTGCATCGATTGACGCCATGCACGAGCCAATCAAAGCGGGAGATGGCAGCTTACAAGCCAATGACATGGTACAGTATGTCCTAAGTTGATAAGAAGTAAAATCCTCATCGAGTACATACTACATGTATGTGAAACTTTTCAAAGCAAACTTTTAATTCAAACCAAAAGCAAACAAACTTTAACCACACCGCTCTCAATTCCCCAAACGCTGCTCCCATGTCGCCATGAACCCGTCCGAGACGATTCCCCGGCCAACACACAAAGCTCTGGCGCGATGCTATTACCCAGGCCAGCCCGTAGGAAATAGACTGAGAAGAGAGCGTATCGATTGTGTTGTGGAGGCCTGGTTAATTTTCTCTCTCACCTGTATCACCCCTAACTAACTTTCTGTCTTCCACCCCCCCCCTTTTCCTCTCTTCAGCTCCGCTGTTTTCCTCCATCTTCATGTCTCCAAAATTCGAGCGCCTACACATCGCTGTTCCCCAGCGTGTGACCATATGAAGTCAGACAGAAGGACTGAGAGTGTGTGATGAAGCTGGCGCAGCAGCTCTCCTCATCATTACCCCTTATTAAAGGAGTTTGTGTGTGGGGGGGGGGGGGGAAAGGGGGGTGAAGCCATTAGACCCCAACACTTCACCGCGTGGCGATCTCACTGCATCTTTTCGCGGGAGGAGAAGCTTTTTTGGCATTGGCCGTGTAAACGGGAGTCAATTTATTAGGTGCCCTTTCCCACCTAATTCTGTTTCATTGCTCGCTAACACACCACTGTTTGATTTACAGGAGGCCGTTTAATATTCATGCATGCCTCCAAGACATCGGCCAAACTCTCCGGAGACAGCTGGAGATTTATGAGCTTTCGTGCGCTTTTCCCCACCTTGTGTCTTTTATTTATTTATTTATTTTTCCCATGGGGGGGGAGGGGGCAAGGCGGGGAACTTGTGTCGACGTGTTTCGAAAACTGCAGCGTTTCAATTATCTCACCTTTGTCCTTTTTTTTTTCCCTTCGTTTCGCTTTGTTTTTCCCGCTGCTTTTTCCCGTCTGGAAGCAGCGACTCGCAAACACGAGGGACGTCTCGTCTCCGGCGACGGGGTCCTCCCACGTCTCCCGCTGGCGGCGGCACCGGCGCACGTCCTGACTTTTAACGACCCCGGCCTGCTCCTCCGGGGGAATCAAAGAACATGCAATATTTCTGAATGTCATCAGCACTTAATGGCAAAGTCCTTTAAGCGCCGTCAACATCAACACGTGCTGCTGTGAATGCATGATGTGCTGAGGAGTTATGGTGTGTGTGTGGTTTTACAACCATGAATTGATCAGTGCATGTGTGTGTGTATGTGTGTGTTTCCCCTTAATATGCGTGCGTCTCAGAGGTGAAGTATCTTTGAGATTGGCTGGTGGTTTGCGGGCAGATTCCTGCACCTCCGTGTTGGCTCACGCACCGGCTCTAACCTTTTCCATGACGGATCCTCATCCACCCACACACACATCATCAGCACCATCATCAGCACTCTCCCTATGGCCGTGTGTGTGTGTAGATATGTATATATATGTGTATGAATCTGTCTGCACGTGTGTGTGTGAACATTTGTCTTTGAATTTGTGTGCGTGTGTGTAAATCCTGTCTGGCGGTGTGTAGGGGCTGAGGTGAGTGATTGCCTTGTTTCTGTGGGCGGCAAGCTGTGGCGGTTTGCTCTCACTGTAAATTTAGAAGAATTCTTAATGGAACTTCAGAGCTGTCAAACCGCAGAGTGTCGCCCCCCTTTTTCTTTTCTGCTTTTTTTTTTTTTTAATGATAAGAGCATCGCCTGGATCCTCAATGTACAACTATATTTTCGGTGTCATGAGAGGTAACGCGCCCCGGTGGACACGCGTGTTTGGGACGATTCCTCCTCCCAAAGAGTAAAACGCTGTAATAAACCATATCGTTAAAGCCAGAGACGGATGTCTGTCAAACAAAGGTCGGCGCTTTGCCCGCCAGCCCTATAAATTTCAATTTGTCTACAGCCTGTTGTGTTATGAAGGCAGACTGAATGTGGGGGGGGGGGACTCCCACACTGGTTTTATTTTCATTTTCTCGTCATCTCAATATAGTTTTACACCTTCTCCCTCGAGCTTCTCCCTGCAGCTCTGCACTGCAAAAACTGAAACCCTAATCAGGTGAAATATCTTGTTTTTGGTACATTTAGTCCAATATTGATATCTTATTCAACTGGCAGATAATTTATCTTTAGTTTCATGAAGTTGAAGAAAATGTTAGTTTTCTTGAAACAAGAGCATACCAGGAAAAAAAACAACTTCTACTCACTGTTGGACTAATCGTACCAAAAACAAGATCTTTACCTGTTTATAATTCATTGCTGCAATGTACAAAGAACAGGTCATTGTGTGTGAATATGGCAGTGACTTCACATAACATAAATCCAGACGGTTTGTTTTAAAGGTGCAGTTCCGATATAGTGTGTGTACGTCTGTGTGTAATGAGCATTTTACAACATGGGACATTATTTATGCAACACCTCCGCCTAATCAAAAAAGCAAATAAAATGTCCATGTTCTGTGATCTGGGACTTTTATATTCCCTGCTCTGTTTACAGCCTTGCGTTTTACAAGTTGATTTTCTTTGGAAATGGAAGGCGCATTTCTGCGGAATTATTTGGATTCCTCTGACAAATGAACCATCACTGGCGCCTCGAATCTTCGTTTCTCTTTTTGGCACAGAAAAGGTGACGGTTTTCCATCATTCAGTGTCTTAGTGATGGCGTTGAAGAGCCATCTCCCACACGTGTTTGCTCGAATTGAGCTATGTGGTACGAGACAGGACCGAACATCATACGTACAGTATGGACAATAGTACTGGTCCAACCAAAAGGTCAGGATACCTAGCACCCTGGATCATTGGACCAGTACCATGGACCATATTTACAGTATTGTACCTTTTTGGTTGGGATACCTAGCACCCATGATCAATGGACCAGTACGGTCCGATAGACCAGTACGATGGACCATACTTACAGCATTGTACCATTTTGGTTGGGATACCTAGCGCCCAGGGTCAATGGACCAGTACGATGGACCATTACAGTATTGTACCTTTTTTGTTGGGATACCTAACACCCAGGATCAATGGACCAGTACGTTGGACCATTACAGTATTGTACCTTTTTGGTTGGGATACCTAGCACCCAGGATCAATGGACCAGTACGATGGAAAATACTTACAGTATTGTACCTTTTTGGTTTGGGATACCTAGCACCCACGATCAATGGACCCAATACGGTCCCATGGACCAGTACCATGGACCATCCCTACAGTATTGTACCTTTTTGGTTGGGATACCTAGCACCCACGATCAATGGACCTGTACGGTCCGATGGACCAGTACCATGGACCATACCTACAGTATTGTACCTTTTTGGTTGGGATGCCTAGCACCCAAAAGGTTGGTATACCTTGCACCCAGGAACAACGGACCAGTATGGTACCTTCTTGGTTAGGATAGCTAGGACCCAAAAGGTTGGTATACCTGGGACCAATGGACTAGTACCACACCTAGACTGGTATCCTAGGTGTGGTACCGCTGTGTAAGTTTCATGCCCCCTTCTACAACCTGAACTGTACTCGTACCAATCCGTACTTACAGTAGTGACTGGTCTTAATACTCCTCTTAGTGCTCCTCAGTATTTCCCTTCCCCGGGTTCGTAAATCACCCAAAGATCTGAAACGTGTGAGCCAAAGACGCCACTTTTGAGAGAAGAGGGGGTGGGGGGGTAGGGCGGGTGGGCAGAGGGATGATGAAGGAAGGAAGGAACGCAGACATGACAGGCGATAAAAACGGGGCAGCAGATTAGTTTTTGATAGTCTGCGCGGAGCAGGAAGGCGACAGCCAAGATGGATATTTGATTGGCTAATGCGATGAGGCGCGTAGCAACGGAGGGCATCCCGCTCTGGCCCCCGCTCTCCTCACCCTCTCGTTTTCTCTCAGCCTTGACGGAACAAGACCACCCATTGGGGACGTCTCTGATCAATGCAGTCATTATCCTTGCTGCACACACACACACAGATAGAAGTAGGGGACAAATGGGGGAGAGATGCGCTATGACTAGGTCAGAGCGGCAGCAAATGTAAATGTGTCCGGTGAAATATGCTGGTGATCGCCGCACCATTAGCCAGGCTGCAGAGCGAGCTGACTCTCTGGCCTCAGGTACAATAACAAGTAGATTCCGGTTTTGTCTCTGCCTTTTATTCTATTTCATTTCCCCATACTCTCTCTCTCTTTCTCTCTCTCAGCAGAGACAAAGCAATTAGAATCCTCGCTGACACACTTCCTGCGTTTCAACCTTGTTTTCTATGGCGTGCCGTATGTGCGCCGTATGCGATGTGATCCGTGTTTTTTTGCTCGAGCGTGTGCGTGCCCATCTGCACACGGGCTCAGTCGCCGGTGGAACGGCGTGACGATTCCTGTCTGTTAGCACTGCGACACCTGCACCGCGCGCCGCCGTTTGCATGCCCCGACATGTCTGTTTGCCGTGTCTTAATGGCTTCAGCCGACAGCAACGCTTTAGTCGCAACAAAGAGAAAAGGAGAGCCGGTAGAAAGAGTACGGTGGGGGGGTGTGAGGGTTTCTGAAGATGGAAAAATCACCTAGAGACTTCTCAGAGGTGCAGAAAAGATCCTGATGGGGGCACTGGCGGACCTGATATCGATGTGTTAGCAGCTGTTGGAGGCAGAGGAAGGGGGGGGGGCGACTCACATGCTCAAAAGATCAATTTGTGAGAGCACCGGGGGATGAGTGACTTCATGGGAAATCACACAAGTTACTGTAACCCTGGAAGAGAAAATGATTGAATGAATGCAGCTGAAACGATGCTCACGTTGCACCAAGCGATGACCACCTGTGTGAGTGAGATGCTCAAGGACGATGCAGGGAAACTCATTTTTTATCAAGACTCGCATAAACGTGGATCATATTTTTCTGGCTATTCCAGAACCTGATTAAGCAGATCTAGAAAGTTTTTTTTTTTCAGTGTTCGACCATCATAACCTGATTAAGACCATAGTCAGAATAAGCAATATATCGGTTTAAGATAATTGGATTTAGCATTATTGTAGACATGTATATACACCTAAATTTCACAAAAAACATGAAAAAACAGTCGATCAATGTAAGGAAGCTAAAATGGTTTAGCTACCATGCAATATCAACATTTGGTGAGGAAAAACCACACATTTTGGGTTAAAAATATCTGGCTTTACCACTATAGAATGCTTAAAAATGACAAGTAATGTATGAAATAACCAGATAAATGTCTAATATACCTAGATTAATGCCAAAAATACCATGAAAACTGTCAATGTCAATCAATCAGGATTCACCTGCAACATTTAAATAGGAATACGAGCAAAATGTGCTATAAGTACCTCAACCTAATAGGAATATTCTCTTATTAAGACTCACATTTTGAAATAAATTTTGAATTGTCGTTGCACGTCGTTTTTCAGAAATCCAAACACACTTCCCATTTCCTCGACTCCTCCCGCCCCATGACGTGGCGTAAAGTCCGCCATGATGGTCTCCAGCATATCTTCCCTGCCTCCAGTTTGATGGAGGTGGCTGGCTGCGCAGTAAAGTAGGACACCCTGTGATCCTGTCACTGCGGGTAAATCAGAAGGTCTCGTATCCGTTCTCACCCACGGCACATCTTTGCACCAACATATTGGCCTGTTTTTCTACGCGACACCGCCGAGATAAGATGTCTATCCCCGGGGAGACGGCTGCACACACACACACACACAAAACACACTCAGGCGTCCACGCTCTTCCCTTCCAATGTCAGCTGAACTCCTCTTGGAAGGTGACAGTTTTCGTGTGTCCGCCGCGGCCTGCTGCGTTTCTCTCCCCTAGAGCGGAGATGACACCTGAGCAGCGAGCCTCAATCATCCACCGTCATAAACAGAAAACAAGTCCGCGACATCAAACGGATAAAGAAGGAGACGGGGAGTAGGGGAGGACAGCCATAGACACGGGAAGGAAATGATTTAAGCAGAATCCCCCTCGGGTTTTTTTATTTTCTCGGGTCGTGAGGGTGATTGGAGACCAGAGAGAGGAGGTATCAGTCCGAGTTCCTGCAGGAAGCTGCTCCTCAGCGCTGTCATTCACTGTCAGGGGTGTTAATACTGGACTGTGCTGTCTGTCCAAGAGAGAGTAAGTCCATGTTGCACATATTAAGAGGTCAAAGGTCAATGGAAGGAAGGGTGACATTTGGGGAAATTAAAGAAATTTCTGTGCTTGTTTTGTGATGTTTTCACATTTTGTTGCTTCAGATAAAAGGATATTTTACATTTTTGAAAGTTCACCCATCTTAATGATTCTAATAGTCATAGCAATAGATGGTATTCATAACTGATCAATACAAGCTGATATGGACTGAAAACAGCAAATGATCTGTTCCTGATCACAGATTTTACATGTCGACATGCAGATGTGTTCACAGAGATTACACAATACCAATCGTCCGGTGGATTTCTATCAGAAAAACACACTGATCTCCTGTTGAAGGGAAGCCATTTTCTCTAAATTAACTGTTGAGTAACCGGGGGGTCGGTAAAAAGAAGAAAAGATGAAGCGTTATTCCTAGATCAGCCTCACACAAAGCATTAAATAGAAGCAAACATGGCCATTAGCATCAATAATTTATGGAATATTGCCAATAAAATGGTTGATATTGGAGCTACTGGTATGGATTTATTTTACAAAGCTCTGGAAAAAGATATGAGTTGGCAGCATTGGGATGGCAGAACTATAACTGGAAAAATAGAAGCTACGATTTATTGATCAAAAATGATTCACAGTTAAACAAACGTTGCAGGATTTAGCTTTCTATGATGGTGGTGGTCAAAGAGATGGTGTGGTTGGTGCTAATTCTCAGCACGCACCCCCTCCTAATATCATTGCTCCCCCTACTATAGTGAAACTTGTTATTCCTGTAACATCATCTGAAGGAGAGGCGAAGTCCAGCTGATGAAATTGTGTCTCTTTCTATGTTTCACCGCAAATGAGGCTCTTCAACATACTTTGTTAGCCACATTAAATCTGTCGGACAGAGAGGTTCCTTTTTAATCCCTTTATAGGTCTATTGGATATTTAAGCTTCCTCTTCAACACACACACACACACACACACACACGTCTGACCTCACCAATAATTTGTTTGTGTGTTCTACCCCCGCTGACCACCTCCCCTGTCTGCAGTCAGTTAGGCCGTCGCTGGAGCGTGTCTCATATCCTCACACTGGAAGAAGAAGCCATTGTAGATGCCTTCTGGCTAATGGAGTCATTTAGCGGCTGATGGCGGCGCGTGTGCGCGGCACTCCACCGCTTCCACGCTGCGAGTCCTCGCCGGCGAGTAACATTACAGGGTTGTAATTACTTCAAGCACCATTAGGAACCACAATAACGTCTGCGCTTAGCAGAAAAACAAAGTCCGGCGCGGCCGCCTGAATGTGTTTGTGTCTCCTCCCGTCCTGGTGATTAACAGGGAGATCGCTGCAACAACAGGATTCCCTGTCTGCAGCCGAGGTAATGACTTGTCTCTGCAAAGCACTCGTTATCGCAGTAATCGCGTCGCCGCCGGTGGGACACGTCGATAAAGTTTTGACTGGTTTTATGAATTTATTGTTTTGCAATTTTTTTTTCCCCTGCATTTCAAAAATACATAAAAAATGTAAAATCAACCAAACAGTGAATTTACAAGTAAAATGTGAAATAATGTAAACTTTTAGAAAAGACTTTTGAGGATTTTAGATCAAATTATTGATTACGGTCAATTTAGAGCAGTGCATTTTTCAACTTCAGCATAGCAAATGCATATACTTTTTACATTATTTATCATTTAAATGGAACAAATTACATAAAATTTCCTGTAAATCTGAAGCTAAAAAACTGTATTTTGGCAACAGAAAGTTACTCTATTTTATATATAGGATTATTTTTATTTGTTTTCTTTTACAGAATTTGCATGACACCCCAGCTAGTGGAAAATTATAATTATTTTTCATTTTAAATTCTAACATTCATTTATTTATTTGAGTAAATTATAATAAATAATGAAGTAAAGTAGGTAAAACTAATATATGTATACAGAAAATATATATAACATATATACCTAAAAAATATTAGATTGTATATTCTTCACTGTGCAGAATAAACCGAATATGCAAATTAGTAACTAAAAAAGAAGATGCATTATTCAAGAGTTTTATTGTAACTTTATGGTTATTTTATTGTTTTTTGGACACACGTGAGAATTCTTGAGCTGGGAGGCTGCATTACAGTGCACGTAGTAAATGGAAACGTGATAAAATAAAATTAAGAATATTAGTACAAATAGATAGTATAAATATATATACACTCCCAGTGTAAAAAATAATCGTAGGAAAATTGCTGTAAATTAAACGGCGCTGCATCTCGCTGAATGGAAATTAGACCAATAAAGCAACAATAAGGCAAACCATTAAAACAATCTCTTGTTCTATTCTGCTGTAAGTTTACTACACGGTTTATATGATTTATAATTTCTCAGAGAGAGAGAGACGGCTGGATTATAGCGTTTAATTATGGCGTCTGTTGTCCGCCCACAGTGTGTTGATATGTCAAAGTTGGTCACTCTACACACACCCTGACAGGCCCCGTGACTGGGAACATTCATCAGTATCATGCATAAACAGCGTGGGTGGACATTAGTCTGTTTTATAGCGCAGTAAGGCTGTAGGAGTATGCAAGGCGTGCGTGTGTGTGCGTGTGCGTGTGTGTGTGTGTGTGTCTTTGGATGCATATAAAATAAATAATGCAACTGAAGCCACTGATGAGTGAAAAACCAGCTCATTCAAAATGCAGGCACAAAAAAAGGGTTTTCACCCCCAGTGCACATTAGGCTGAACTTCATCTGAAATTAATGAATTGTTTGAGTAAATTACATATCCCAGCGTTGCTTGGAGAAGATTAGTACAATTTGCAAGATTAAGAAGATGCCGAGTGTATAGCTTTTCTTAATTGCTGCATTAACGCTGATTCAAAGGCCTCTCTCTTTTTGAGTGTTGCCTTTTTACTCTGGGGGGTGGGAATTACCATAATAATGAAAAAAGGTAGAAAAAAGGAGAATTACTTTGGTTTGATCTCGTACGTGCTTGCAGGAGGAATCACCAGCGCTGCATGGTCACAATGAGTGAGTTGTGAGTTCTCGGCTGACAGGGGGAGACTTGGTGGGGAAATGCTGCAGGAGTGCAGAGGGCAGATAAAACACGATGGTGCCCTACGGTGTCCCGATGCAAGGCGACCTGATAAAGCCCCCTCTGGGGTGCCCTCCCAGTGATAAAACACGATAAAATGTCCTCTAAGGTGCTCCTCCGTTGGACAGAACATGATAAGTTGCCCTCACCGCAAACAGCTGATGCCCTTTTCCCGTTCATTTATTATTTAAGAAATTTCATTTTTGGTTTCGAAAAATAGGCAGAACAAAAACGACAGGCACAAACTGATGTGACGAAAGTGAATCAACTCGAGGATAAAAAGTCAAAAGCCAGTTATTAAAATGAGACAGAGGGTAGCGTTGTTCCTCTGCATCCAACAGGTCGTTTTCTCCAGGGCGCTCACAGCTATTGATTTGGCAAAGCCATGTTTAATTGGGAAGGAGGTATCTGATTTCCATTTTATCGCAATACATTTTTTTTTTTTAGTCCTGGGTCCCCATGTAGGAAATCTCTTTTGGAGAATAAATAATTTGGGTGCTCTGATAAATCGTTATCGTCATAATTTAATTTGGTGTCGATTATATTTATGTCCTAAGGTTATAAACTTTGTCCCACAGAGCTGTGTTTAACATTGTGAGGTTGGATTGTAGCTTAAAACCTCAGTCATTATATTTATTTTCTGATACACTGCTCTGAGGGTTTTTACCATTCAGATGAATATATCCTATATGTCGTGTATTGTCTTGCAGGACGTGATAACATGGAGATCTGCTGGGGGTCTGTGTTGTTCTTTGGTCTTTAGAGCTCATTTCTTTGATAATAAAATGTATATAAGAGGAGATCTGGGATTTATCAGATATGCTCTCTGATTCTTTGGTATTGAAATCCACATATATGCAAACATGCAGTTAAGTGTCATATGGTGAATTATCTCGCTTTTGATGCAAAGTTGACATTGTTTGACACGTCTTTGTGATAACAACTTAATATGTACATGACATTACAAACCTTACTGTCAAACCTTGAAAAAAAAACGTCATGACGTCATGATAAAAAAGCCAACATTTCCTATTGGTCGTGTGACAGCTGATGTCAAAGCAAAGCATATATGACCGTTATTGTCAAACTAAGATATAAGCTCAATACTTCATTTTTTATTTATTTATTTTTTTAGAATATTGACAGTAAGGTCTGTCGTGTCATGTTCATGACAGGTTATTTTGTCTTGGTTTATGTCAAGTTGTCAACTTTGCATCAAAAGTGACATAAAACCTGCAAAAGAAAAAAAATAATCCAGCAACTCTGGAGTTGAAATGCACGGATATAGTTGTGTGTGTGTGTGTGTGTGTGTGTGGGTGGGTGAGAGACAGAGAGCAGAGATAAGAGGCCGGTAGTGGCTCCTGACTGAGAAGATGGACTGTTATGGCCTCATTGATCTAAAACTCTCACAGGGAGACCAGTGCAATCAATACAAAGAGAAGTGGGTGCACTGCTGCAATATCTGCTCCGTCTCTCTCTCTCTCTCTCTCTCTCTGTCTCTACCCTTCCATCCCTCGCCGTGTCCCTCCACCTCTTTTGTCTCCTTTACGCCACTTTCACCCCATCCGGCTAATTTCTTTTTGCTTGTCTCCCCTACTCCTGCTGAACTGCAGTGAAGGAAAAACAGCAATTTGTTCCAGATTTGCTCGCCCTAATAACGGCTGTGGTACGACCCCCCACGGCTAATTTAACAGTCCCGAGAGTGTCGGACAGTTTGTTTTAGATTCCTACGCCGCTGGTTGAGAGGTCAGGAAGGGGTCGTAGTTGGCTCAGAAAGTCTAAAAATCTGTCACACTTAGCCGCTGAGCGGAGAACCAGGCTGAAAAGGCCAAATCTGGCTGGTAATAATGAGAAAAGGCACTGTGTGTGTGTGTCTGTGTGTGTGTGTGTGTGTGTGTGTGTGTGTGTGTGTGTGTTTGTGTGTGTGTGTGTGTGCGCTGTTTGATCTCACCTTGCCTCTCAGGTGCGACGTGGGGATGAGATAGTGACTCTGTGGCCGCGGACAAGCAGATGGAGAATAAATCAATGAGGAAGTAGCAAAGCAAGGAAATTGTGCAGGGGGGGGGGCACAGAGAGAAAGAAGAGGGGGGGAGAAAACAATTTGGTTGCTGCCGCGGTCAAGCAAAGCCGGGAAATCTCTTTCATCTTCGTTGGCGTTCCCGTTCTCCGTGCTAGGGAAACGTGCGGTGCTTTGCTCAATACCTGCTCAAACGCGAGGACACGGGAGACCTTCACTTTCAGCTTTTTACACGTTTAAAATTATCTTGTATTTTCTTAAATTGTGCAAAATCATGAAAAGAAAATATTGAAATAAACCAAATGACGTGCTGTAATAAGATAATTTAACTTACAGGTAATATTATAGTAATTGTACCATTAACAGGTTTTTTGTAGTGTAAATGTCCTACAGCAGATCAATAAATTACACAGAACACTGACCTTGCTCACCAATAATTAAAAAAAAACAATCTTTAATGTGTAGTATTTGTACTTTCCTCTACATTTCAGAGGGAAATTCTCTCACTACATTATTCTCGTCGCTAGTTACTTTTCCTATTGCGATTTTAACTAGAGAATTATTAGTCTACGACTGTTATATTAAGTATAACTACAACAATAAATCACACTTATAGACACACTTATAAACTAATAGTATTTTGACCTTCACTTAAGGATGTGAATAATTCTTCTACTGCTGAATAAAACTTATATTTAGATATTATCAGACTTTAGATAGTATAGATTTTTTGTGTAGAGGTATTATTATAAAATTCTTATATTTTATATAACGCAACACTTTCATTTAGCTCCTTGTTGCTTATAAATCACACACGTACTTCAATTAATCAGTGGATATCTGACAAGATTCAGCAGGAAACACGATGTCGTGATCATTGTGGGAAACTTTAGCTTTTTGATGATAAAAGTACCTTTGGGTT